>OMLP01043148.1:0-20721 GCA_900302685.1 Spondyliosoma cantharus | reverse complement strand
GTTTGAAGGGGAATCGGGTGACTCAACAAAAACCTCAAAGCTGCACTGATTCACCCGGCAGAGACACTGAAGAAGACAAGATAAGAGACTTAAACCTGACAGGGAAAGGGGGAAGAAAGAGAAACAGAGGAGAAGAAGATGAGCTACAGTACTCACAGAACTAGAACTAGTTCTGTATTTTGCCAGAAATTATTCTGTTTGTACTGTTTGGTTTCAGGTCGGTAAAGTATATCACTAATATTTAAACATTTAGAGACAATGCTGAAATATAAAGGGAATGAGAGATCAGAAGACCCATAACAACACTTGTTTCATCTTCAGGAAGACCGTCACTAATTGTAGTGAGAAACCGAGGCTGACGTAGGTGACAAGCCAAATAATTGGAACAGTCCTTCTCTCCGTGTGTTTACACACTTGCCTCTGCGTTGAGCCGGGGACATTTATCACTGTCCCACCCGGCCTTTAATGACCCAATACACATGCTTGTCCAGTCAAAGTGATTTCATCCACTCCCATTATAACCCTCAATTTACTGTGTGATTGTAGGAGAGAGGGGATAAAGCTTGTCTGCCAATCATGTGTAAGTGACAGAGACAGGGACAAATGAACAGAGACGGGGAGAGAAAAATGGGGTGAGGACGTGACATTGTCTTAACCGGGGCTCTGCAGCAGACACTGATAACCTCGGTGTGACTTTTTCATGGAGTTTTAATTAATGTCCAAAAACGGCTCCACTATAGTTGTTCTCAGACTTAAACTATGTTTGGAACCGCTGCCTATATGCGACAGATGCACACAGTATGTTGTATGTAGGTCATACAGTAGGTAGTATGTACACATACAGTACATACATACAGTCTGTGTGCTGTCAGGGATAGCTACTGTAGCTGACTGAAGAACCAATTTTCAAAATCGTTGATGAGATCAATTCTTGGAGGGAGTGAGGGGCAGTCTGCTGTCTGACTGTAGTTTTTCGTTTGCAATCCCAGAACATCCCCAGAGGAGGTGCTTTCACTTTTTTATTGACGTTAGATTTAGTGTCCTTCTCTTCCGATTGATTCGCAGAGCAAACAGAGGTTTGGGGAGGATTTACCTGATCTTGTTTGCCCTCGCCGGGTACATTCCTTATTCCACCTCTCAACCAGGCGCAAAACAAGTCTATTTAGGTTGTTGGTGGAGCCAAACTAAACATCTATTTCCCCCTCCTCCTCCATTCCTCTCCTGCCTCCATTACTTCCCACTCAGGGCTGTTGACAGAATTGCTTCTGTACGGCCCATTTATTCCCATCTGCCTCCTCTTCTCTCCACCTCACCTCCCATTATTTTCTGTCCTCTCTTCGTCTCCCCTCTTTCCTCTGTTTAGTTCCCCTTTCTTCATTCCCCGTCACTCGGTTCTCGAGAGTTGTGCAAATGTAGTCCTGAGAGCACAAATTGGCTAATTAATATCAATAGAAAACGTTTTTTTTTAAATTTTCTATGGATTCCTCCCCGTGACATTCATGATCTTCGAAGGTTAGCAGACCCGCTAGTTACCAACAGAAAGTTGAGTCTGCCAGTTCCCACTTGTTTAGCTTTGACATATTAATAGCCTACTCTAACAGGTTGGTTAGCATGTTGTTAGCTTAAATTAACACATTCTGAGCCTGTCTCTGAGTTTAATATTTCTCTGACAAAAAAAACCTTTGTTTAACCATTTAATAGCGCAAATTTCTATCTGTCTTCTTTTCTTACCTTTCATTTCCTGGTCCCCTTTTGTCAAATGTTGAAATTCGACAGACATTGGGGGACAATGTAAGCTAGCTAACTAGCCTGAATATAATAATAAACTGAAGTCTAAGCTACATAAAATTTAAATAAATACATTTTTCTCTATGGCTTTCCCTCACTTGGAGGACCAACAGGCTGGCTAACAAGCTAACAACACAGAGTCAACTTGACTAGTTTAAACAGTAACTGTTTGATTAGCCTCTTATTAACGTAGGTGGCTAGTAGTCTTTTACATTAGCTTTCAAAAGACAAGCAGGGACAACCCGGGTTTAATTTCTTGGACAGAAAAACTGTGGGTTCTGTGAGTATAGGACATGACAACACAAATGAAATGTTTTCACTCACATATCCATGATGACATTCAAGTTCCTGAGAAGGTAAGCATGGAAGCTTTCTACTAGCTAACGTTACCAACATAGCAATTGACTTTGACAAGCCTTAAGTAACCGTTAGCTTGCATGTTCATACAGTGCAAGACAGTAGCATCAGGTCAACATTTCTAAGCAGTAAAAGGCTTGGTAATTTGTCTTCAGTGTGAATAATTCCTGTTTCCACAGTGGCTCAGCTAATGCTAACAACCGTTTTAAGACGCTTCCCGCCCTGCTAACCCCTCAGTGACCTTCACATTGCAGAGTTACTCCTCAGCTCATCCTCTGAAGAAGTGTACCAGAAGGTCACTTTCTGAATCATCTTACCTCTCTCCCTAGTTCTCCACTCTGTGGCCACGAGAACATTTCCAGGCTTTTGTATGTCCTTTTGCTGACTGCTTGTAATGTTTGTGACACTGATATTACTGGATATTATAATGCAAAAGCAGGATCCAAGCTAATCGGGGGGGTGAAGGCAGCCTGTCATCAACACTGTTTACTGGCTTCACCTGCGAGCCAGAGAGCTGATAGACTTGGCAGCCGCTGCTCTTTTTCTCCTCCTCGCTCCTCTAACAGATGATTCAACACGAGCACACCCTGTTACCATTTGTTACTATGGGCACCGGGTCTATTGGGTACATGCAAACATTGTACTGAATGCACACGCTAGCAGAGGCGACATATGCACATAAATTTAAGCACATGCACATAAGGCTATATATTTTGAACGGGAAATGAAGCTTTATTGATTCCCAAGGGTCAACTAGGACTCAACCACAAATTATAACTGTATAATTTTATTTTTTTTAAGGAGAAAGAGGAGCAGTGAATTTGACAAAGTAAATATGCACCCGTGCCCACGCGGCACATATTCTCACTTAGGCCTCTCACTTTTTCAAAGACTGAAGTGGGCAGCTCAGCAGGCTATTTTTTTCCGCCGACAATACACTATTACACCACACTGTGTTTTCTGGTGTTCTGCCATACATTCAGAAGTGGGAGGAAGAGAAGGAAAGCAGGAGAAGGGAGCTTGTCATTCAGAGGATGTTGTTGTGGCGCTGCAAGGCTTGAATTGCTTTTTTTTTTTCTTTTTTTTTTCAATCAAACCTGTCTACATCAGCCGATTTCACCGATTTACACCATCAGAGTGGAAATAATCAATGGAATCAGGCTCCGGAAGGAGAAAAAAAACCTGTATTGTCCCAGGTCTCTGTGGCACATCTAATCTATCATGTATCCATCACGTAGAAGGTGATAATCACCTCCTTTCCTCTGTCTTACAGAAGAAAACACGGGTGTAAATACGGATGTTTTTTTTAATTAAAAAAACGTCGAATGTATTTTCATGGCAGACAATGAAATAAAAATGACAAAAACTAATATTCGAACCGACCACGCGATGAGCTGAATGTGACCTCAAGCATTTAAGAAACAAACAAAATAACAGAACAACAACAGAAAGAGCTAAAAAGAAATCTTACAGTGTGATCTCAAGCCTACACTTTGCCGTTTGATTCCTCTTGCTAACATTACGTAACAGCCGTGTCTGTTCCACACACTCAAGCTCTGGAAGTACATAATCTCTTCTTTTGCAGTTGGTGGCAATAAAGCTGTGGCGGGAATTTGACATTAAATGGAAAAAAGAGCAAAACAAAAAAAAGAGGAGGAGGAAGATCTCGGACTGATCCGCCCTTACTGGTTCGAGCACATCACGCCGATAAAACCCACAGTGTGGCTCTGATGTGGATGTTACAGTCCCACTTGTGTCATATGAAACAGCCTGGACCGTGTTTAGGATCTCAAATTCTGCCTTAAAATAGGCTTTCAAGTTTTAATTCCAAGCGTTGCATGAAAGCAAAACAGATGGTGAACTTTAGACTAATGTCACGACAGAGATGCAAAGTTATAATCAACAGGGTCAGATGAAGTAACCTGCAATACATTTGTACCGCATGAAAGCACTTTGTAAAGACAAAGCTTTGTTATGTCATCTGTGAATAGGATCACACCAACATACAGAGGTCTGCAGGCGTGTGTTTTAATCCCCTCATGTATTGTATAGGCTACACGGAAACGCACAACATCTACGATCGCACTGTAACAGCACGTGTACTGACGGCGGCTGGTCTGAGGCCGCGCACTGTAAGAGGCTTTGCTGCAAATGACTTTGTAATGATCCCACATGGTGCTGAGTAAAGGCCACACACACTGACTTCCATTTAAACACAGACGCATCTTACAAGGCTAAACACGGATTTTGTACCCATTAATGAGTGATATCTGCCTCTCCCCCCCAAAAAATTGATGCCTGTTCCCTCTAAATGGCTTTAAATAGAAATAAAAAGTAGAATAGATGAGAGTAGAATAGTATGGTCGTTTTTTAAAGGAGAGACGATGTCTTCGCCCTCGCCACAGCTACAGTAAATTTCCCATTTAAATTACGTTCAGTGCGATGCAGCGTATAGGCCCATCACACCAGGTGCTTGATGGTTGCTGTTTGATTTACAGCCAAAGTGGCTGGAGACCAACACTAAGAGCAGTAACTTTATTTTACAATACCCTGGTGCCTATCTATGCGAAGGCACTTGTACACACACATACACACACACACACTTACTGTGTTCTGCAGCATTCATGCTCTCTCCGTCATCCAGATGTCTAATGTACTTCTCCATCTATTTATGTCTTCAGCCCATATCTTTGTAACCTTCTGATGCATTCTCAGCAGCTGGCTTCTATAAATGACTACTACTGTTCTGCCATTTAAATGTGTGTGTGTGTGTGTGTGTGTGTGTGTGTGTGTGTGTGCGTGTGTGTGTGTGTGTGTGCGTGTGTGTGATTTTGTGTTTGATATGCAAAATGCAAGGAAGCTTTTGTGCATCACTTTTATTGATAATAAATGCATGAGTGTACAATGTGTGTGTGTGTGTGTGTGTGAGAGAGAGAGAGGTGGGGGAGCGTTATTTCTGTAAATTTGTATATAAGTCTACTTTTTTGTAATTGCAAGCTCTAGGCATAGGTGAAAGCAGCTGTCTCTGTGTGTGTGTGTGTGTGTGTGTGTGTGTGTGTGTGTGTGTGCGTGTGCGTGCGTGCATGTGTGTGTGCGCGCGCGTGCGTGCGTGTCCTGGCTTTTGTCACACATGCATCTATGACCCTCCCTGTGCTAAATCCGACTCCAGCAGATGTGCTACTCCACGTGAACAGTGTGATGACATGACAGTAACCTGCACATACACACATAAACACGAATACACGTTTACCTCTCTGTGTGAGAACAGGCTCACACGGTTTGGAGCAGTTTGGATGCGTCCCAGTGTGTAACATACTGTGTTCATTATGAACCATATAAACACAAACACACACACACACACACAAACACACACACACACACACACACACACACAGAGACAGCTGCTTTCACCTATGCCTAGAGCTTGCAATTACAAAAAAGTAGACTTATATACAAATCACACAAAAAACACACACACACACACACACACGGCAGCAGCAGCAGCAGCAGCAGACTGAATGAGATGTATAATGCCTCATCAACTCTCCTCCCAGTCAAATCTTGTCCCCAAGAAAAGAATAGGCCAGAAAAGAAATTGGATTTTGAAAATGATGTCTGTCTGGCTGACCTGTAGCCGAGGCTGCCTGTCCGACTGACTGCCTGACAGAATTACTTGTTAGCTTACTTTCTCTCTCACGGTCTAACTAGCAACATGATTTGCTAATCCGTCGACTTAGACTACAGTCACCTGCTATACTGATCTTGACTGTCTAATGTCTGATTGGTCAGTTTTGGCTTGCAGACTGATGAATAAGTGATTATCTTGTTGGCTCATTGACTAACAAAGTAGCTAACTAGCTTAGTGTGGATAAACTAGTTTCACTGGCTAACTAGTTTCTTGCCTCACTAAGCGGCATTTCAACTGATTCGAAGACATGTTGACTACCAGAGGACCAGCTAACCTATTGACTGACTTGTTAGCTGAATAGTGAAGAACATGAAAAGCTAAAAGACCAGTGTGTCTGGTTGTGTCTGCTGAATGACTGAATAGCCGAATATACTGACTAACTAACTCCACTATTTTACCACCTAACACAATGTTTAATTAAAATGCTAAAGTATGGATCCTTTCAGAGTCAGGTCTATGATGTTATCAGCCCGAGAAAACCCAACATGACATCGCCTATTGATTTGTGGACTATTGATTTTTGAGGCCTCCACTTTGGTACTATGGCCATCACCATCTTGGTTTTTTGGTGCCTGAAGAGACCATATTTGGACAAGACAGTTGCGCTGGGGTAGGACATCCTGATTCGATCTAACTAAGGACTCAAGGACATTCCATGACAGCAACTGGGCAATCACAATGTAGCCACGCCCTAAAGCATACCCTGCTTCATTCTATTTAGTCTATTTAACACTAAATGAACCAGCCAAAATTAACATCATGTTGTATTGAAGAACACTTGAAAGTAGTGATTGAGACCATAAACTTAGAAGGAAATTGTTTACTGAGGTGATAAATCAAGTGAAAAATAGGGTCATTTTCTCATAAGCTTCCATACAATTTGACTTCTTTTTGCAACCAGTGTTCATCTGTTCGTTTAAGGCACTTCCACATTGGCTTCACTTTTCAGGCCTGGAAGCTCCATCCACTGGACAGTCCATGGATTATTCCACACACACATAGTATACAACCGTAAGGCCCTACAGAAATAGTCAAGAACGTAGTGGGAAAGGTGGCCTCATCCTCTACAGATTGCTTTTATAAAGTTTGCAACAGCATCTTGGTTTTGATAGAAATGACCACCTGTATACCAGTTGCAGCACAACACTTCCAACACAAGAAAATAAGACATAATTGGGGGAAAATTGTATATAAACAGAATATCTAGAAATATCTGAAATGGGACATGGGCATATTCTGGTATGTTGACAAGGCACCGTGTGCCGTCTTTCATAGAAAGCAATAGGTGATAGTTTTTTTTTTTCGTTTTTTTTATTGGTGAAATTAAAGTAACAGACAAGGTGACATGAGGGACAAATACAACACAACACGTGGACTACAAGTACAGACAGTGGACATAAAGTACAGATAACAACAGAGAACAATGTAAAGTTATAATGATATGTATATAGGTAGTATAGGTGTGTGTGCGTGCGCGTGTGTGTGTGTGTATGTGGATGAGAGGCATTTAGTATGGTATTATATACAGATGTAATATGGCATAGATAGATAATCCAATAAACGTAAATAAGTAAATAAAATAAAAAAATAAAATAAAACAGTATCAATATGAAAAGAAAGAAAGAGAGAAAAATAATAATAATAATTAAATAAAAACAAATAAATAATAATAATTAAATAAAAACAAATAAATAATAATAATCTGCAACACGATATGGCATATATTAACATAGTATAGTGCAATGCAATATAATGTGACTAGATAATGTGGGGTAAGATAATATAGTGCAATACAAGATATTATGATATAAAATGCAATATGATTTAACCTCATATACCGTGAAGAGATAATGTGTGGTGATAGTTGATGGACCTCAGCTGTGTTTCACTGTATTCCAGATTGTGCCAAGGTAAACTCAGGTTAGGCTCCTCCCAGTCCCATCTCTGTAAGATTCTGGACTCAGAAATGAACTGGATTAAAAGGATGTGTGTGGCAATCAGGCCTGCTGATCAATTATCTTACCAACTGACCACACTGCTAACTACTGGATGAAATGATTGCAAACAGATCCTCCTGACCTGACTGGCTTTACTGATGATGTACAGTAGGCTAAAGACTGGATGATTGCTTTGCTACCTTAATGACTGGCTGCCTGTCTGAGCGAATGCATAGCCACCTGACTACCTGACTGGCTGTCTCAATACCAAGCTGGCTGTCTGACTACAGGCGCCACCTCAGTCGGCTCAGACTCTGAAATGAAAGCAGCCAAATTCTGACAAATGGAGGCCGGCTGAAAATGATCAAAGGGAAAAAGCAGCAAGATGTAGGAGAGAGGAGAGGAGAGAGGGACGGTCTCAGAGAGGAATTACCCTGCTTAACATGCTGCTGCACACTTGGAAACATAGCCCTCACCTTCTCTCTCTTTCTCTCTTTCCATATACATATTTATGTCTGCAGACGCACACACACACAAATGGAAATCCATTTCAAGGTGTTTCCCCTCCTGCTGTACCTGTGAATCGAATTCAATCTGAGTCTGTGACATTGTGAACCAATATCTACCGATCTGAAGCCTTGTCAGTATTTCAGCTAAGTAGTGTTTTACGGATGGATTCAACCAGTTAACACCACGTTATGAAGAGATAAACACAAAGAGCAACAAATTGAATAGTGGGACTACACAATTAATCGACCATTATCACAATCACCGTAGTCCCACTCATCGTAAATCATATTGCAATCATAATATCTGTTAAACAATCGCAGCATGATTTATTTAGCATATTGTGCAGCAGAAAAGGATACTTGGATGTAAGGAAAGAAGTCTCGAGCAACTTTTAGGCATCTGTCTAAATTCTTGAAGACACATCAAATGTCAATTGTAATGTGAAAATGAAACAGCGCATATCAAACAGCTTCTATATGTTCACATAAGAAGCACTCGCCGGGGATTAAAGTGGTACCCCCCCCCGACTCAACGTAGAGTAAACACCCCTCGACATCGCCTCTGCATTTTAATTGAAATTCATATCAGGGGATGTGGCGTCTGGAGAGGAGGGGCATACAAATGTATGAAACAGAAGAGAGAAAAAGCCAAGAGAGAGAATGGACCGGGCCGGTGTGCATGCAGCGGAATAAGCAGGTGTGAAAAAGCAATAAACAGGCGACCAGTGTGTGTGCGTGTGTGTGTGTGTGTGTGTAATGTGATACATATATGAACACGTGTGCAGTGTAAAGTTAGAGAACGATTGAGGGATTTAAACGGTATCCTACAGATCTGATTGGATCGCTCTCAAGTGGGTGTGGCGAATACAAGGAAAGGAGCTGCAGAGGACTGTTGGCCTCCAGCCACACTTCTCAGGATCAGGAGGAGGATTATGCAGAAATAAATCAATTGTAGTTCAACCACACTCAGAAAATGTGTCTTTGGGCTTCATTAGGCTAAATTCTTATATTTAATATACACTGTGTCATTGCGGGTCCCGCTGCACTGATTCTCATCCTTGTATAGGGTAAAAAAGAAAACGCTCTTGCTTGTTTGCATGTCTTTAAACCAATCACAATCATTTTGGGCAGCGCTTAACCAAGGACGCTGCAAAATAGTGTTGGGGGATGGTTCGCACGTCGGGAGGTGAGCTCTGGCATGAAAATGGCTAAATCCCTGCAAAAAGAAAAGACAACAGCTGCCAGCTTGTTTACGTTTGTGCCATTAGCAGCCAGATTAGTCCGTCTGTGTCCAAGGTCTGCGTCACACTGTGTTAACTGTCCATTGTAGCGCCTTCATACTGACTTATGGAATCTCAAAGAAACTAATTTCCTTTCAGTTGAACTCCTGCTCGGTTTGATGTGTTTCATCAGTAGGAAGACAAGAGGACAAAACTACCAAACAATCGAGACACACCAACAGTATTTGCAGATGAAATGGAGAACACACCACCATTTTCTCCTTCCCTGTGCGGTTTCTGCCCTCGCTCGCATTCGTCCCGTCTCTCCTCCCCTCTCTCTCCCTCTATGATCTGTGTTTACAAAGTGGCTTGTTTAGCCTTAATAAGAGTCATTTCATAATTACTCTCATTAAGTCAACCAACAGGCCCACGAGGGGATCAACAAAAACAAAGGCAGCATTGTGTTGCGGGTAAGTGAGCAAGAAGCACCAACGACTTATATTCACCCCACAAAATCAGAGCCGCACCTGAGTGGAGGACCAGTGAGGGTTTGATTAAAGAGAGACGGAAATCATAACGTGCTTAGATCTTTTTCTATCTTCCTGACATCGACAGGCTCCACATCAATCAAAACGTAAGCCTTATTAACATGAGGACAAGAGTTATTAACCCTCTTTAACAAAACTTTGGGAGAAAGTTAAAACTTTGGGCGAACGCAGATGTCCTCTAGCTTCACAGCTGCAGAACTGAACAAACACAGAAAAAAAATCTAAACCCAAAAGAGGCAAAAATAAATCCCAAAGCAGAAAAATTATAGATGATGACTGGCTTCGTGATTGTTTCTTTCTTGACCGTGAAACTAAAATTTTTGCGGGGGTAATTTGAACTGACAATTTTAGCCTTGACGTCACTGATTATCTCTGCAGCTATTTCGAATCACGAAAAGATCACGAGGCAATCTAGCTATTACCATTTTTAGTCAGAGTAAGTACATAAAAAGTTCCTCATCTTAGGTGGAAGCATTAGTTCCAAAAGCGAAAAAAGGGAAAGATGACTCTCAAAAACTGATTTAGAGGAGGAGAATCACGGTGTAAATGTTCCTCTCCAAGCTGAAAGAGGACACAGTCCGTTTTTTGTTTTTTATAAAGCTCATATTTTGACATCTTGACATCAAACACTCCTCCCTCCAGGCGAGGAGTGACCACTGATCCACTGACCACTAAAAGAGGAAGAAAATTATGGATTTTCCCATCAAGGAGACAAAGTTAGAAACAGGATATACTTTGCCGATGACGTCTCAACCATTGATTGCAATGATTAATAAGTCAGACTGCATCAGCAGTGTACTTCCTGTTTCCAGGACGATGTAGCCCGAAATAAAGAAGTACATTTTACAGAACTGTGAAAATGAAATAAAAAAAGAGGTCAACCTCCATGTCATGGTATTATGCTATAAATGTTACAGGGAAAATTATATTATAAATCGTCATCTAAAGTAATGCTCAGCTCTGTGAGGCCTTATGTAGGCAAATGATCTAATGTTGCCGTGTTGGTGTTGTTCCTGGAATATCATTGCACTGGGAACGTCCTGATTTTCCAAACCTTGAGTATTTTTGTTGCCTAAACCTAACCAAAGAGTGACAGAAAACTGTAAAGACACATAACTAATAACTGAACTTGGTGTTAAAACAGTAAGTGAACAGTACAATAATGCAGTATGTCCAAAAGAGGGGTCGTATCCCGCTCTACTGAGTATGAGTTCAATGTATAATCCACTAGCTGTGTGAGCCAAATGCTAATGTCAGCATGCTAACATGGCAATGTGTACGTGATGTTTCGCGGGCATAATGTTTACCACATTAACCATCTCATTTTAGAGATTCAGATTTCTGAAGATGACACCATATGAAGTGAATGCATCACCAGAGTTAGCATAGAAGCTAACCCTAACCATCATTTCATGGCAGTAAATCTGGACCAGAGTTTTACTACCAGGTTTTTATAGAATCACATGACTGATAACAGAAATAGCCAGCAGATTGACATTAGTTCAGACATGTTCAACTATAATAATTAGACCCCTATGTATCATATAAGAGAACGATCTTAAAGCTAAAAGTATATCCCGCTGCATGTAAGCCCTGATATAACAAGGACATTGTTCAACAGGTGATAGTGAGAATTAAAGCTGCGTTTTTTAAATTTCATTTCTACTAATTAATTATGTAAAATAAATAATTACTACAGTAATTTAATTTCGAGTAACTCTGGAGGTCACTTTTGATGGAATAATTTGGACACTCTGCAAGTCAGCTGTTCCCATGGCAACGCAACCCTCCATCATGCTTTCACTGCTCCCAGATTAACATCCTGTCCACCGCCAGGGTTTCTGGTAACAATCTGTCAGGGACGTAAAAACGTTTTGTTTTTCTTTACATCTGACAGAAGTCCATCTCCGCCAAATTCTCTCTTCCCTCCTCACGTTTAAATATGATTTCCCCAGACCAGACATGTTTTCGCCCCTCATAGCAGAAGCAGCAGCAGCAGTGGGCTATTTCATGGTGCATGTCTCATAAAAGGATTAATTTGTGCTGCTCAGACTCAGAATGGGCAGTAAATGGGACAGAGAGATATAAATAGAGACTACCTCACTCAACACTTTTTTGTTTCCTGACATAGATTGCACCAAAAAAAGAAGTGTCTTTGCACGATCCCTCATCGTTATCTCTCCTGTGGGTTTCTTAATCATGCATCTTTACTATGATTTTCCCCCTGAGGGTTTACCGCGTCGATAACTCTGCCTCTCGCTCGTCGTGGGTGTGTAAATCCAAACTAACCAGAAAAATAACCGTGTGATGACGCGTCCAAAACTGATGAAGTAACACGATGAGTACATACTGACGCAGCGGGATACAAGGGCAACAGGTCGGGAGTAGAGCCGACAGTTTGACACACAGACAAGCCCACAGCAGAGTTCTCTGTTATCCGTCTGGGCTGGGAAATCTGAGTATTAAACATGTCAAAATATCAATGAGTCTGAGCTTCTTCAGCAGATAAAGTTTGTTCACATTCAGTTTAAAGTTTTTTCAAACTACTACTGTTTGTCCAAGGTCAACAATGGACTTCCACAGTCATTGGTTAGAATTTGATCCTAATTAAAGGCCCCCACACACCGCCCAGACTCAAACCAACAGCCAACTGCCTATATCCGACCACTCCGTTGCCTCTCGTCTGACCCGTTCAGCATAAAAGTTGCATTGAACACACCGCTTCGACGTGCTGCCAACCCCACAGTAGTGTGTACATTCTGCACTTGCGCGAGATGCAATAAGGCGCTAGTGTTGTGTATAGATAAGAAGCTGGACTAGAGGTTTATGCACACAACTCTCTTTACTTTCGATTAAAACGAAAACTATTTCAGACAAAAACAGCTGCATACTAAACATGCAGCGAGGCATTACCAAACGAACACAGATTAATTCGTCCTGAATGGACTTAACAGCTAGTCTAAGTGTCAGTACCCCAAAACCTGAAAACAGTGAATGACGGAATGGAGTGCATAGAAAAACAAAGCGCGTACAGTATTCCGCCCCTCCCACACACCGCGCTGATTCGCTAGAACACCGGCAATCAGAATGGTCATACAGCTGGCACACAACCAATCAGAGAATCCAATGGCTCAGACGTCCGACAGCCAACCTCCTCAGACTTCGCATGTTGAATCGGATCAGCTTCCAACGCAGCTGTACACACCAAACATATTTGTTCCCGACCTTGTCCGAGTCTCCCCAAACGCTTCAGACATCCAACGGTTGGGCCAGTGTGTTCCTGTCTTAAAGGTACCCTGATTAGTTTCTGACCACTAGTAGTGCTGCAGAGCAGTGTTTTTACAAGAAGTGCACACTTTGTTTGCACTGTGAAGACGCACAAGGACTCATATGCGGACAGAAGAAGCACAGATGGCGCGAATTATTATTTTGGGTACTTTTTACGAAACTGCTCAGGTGTGATCATGGAACCTTTAAGGTAGACTGTCAGTCACGTGAAAACAAGTGGTCATATCTCAGGGGGATCACATCAACTCACCAAAAATCCTCTTTGACTGGGAATCTGTCAGTCATTGAACGGGAGTCGTTGAAGAGCAAGGAGTCCAATTATATCCGTCATGAATGACAACTGAGCTAGTTCGGAAAGAAGCTGTAAAAAAGCAGTCGACCTTGATCTGAGTTTTTAATAAACCATAAAATTCTTTTAGTTTTATTCAGGCTACTTTAAGTACGTAGTCGAAAGTTAGAAAATTCAGTCTTGAAGCTTGTGAGGATTAAGCTTTTATATTTTTGTTCAAGTTCTTGATGAGGTGCAAAATGGACAATTGAGTTCAGAGCTAATGTAAAAGTCTAGGTAGTCAATGCTCGATGTATAATAAATGGGTATTTTCCCTTATTAGATTACATAACATTAGTGCCATGTGTCTTACTAACTGGATGCCAGCAGAAATGAGTAAGCAGGTCTTTTCCAGCCTGTTCGGTGTTTTTTTTTTATTTATTTTTATAATTTTCCTTCTGAATGACTCTAATGAAGTGTTTTCTGTAGTTCCGTGCCTGCAGTGGCTGCAGTACAATCCTAACAGGCTGCTGGATTAAATTAGAAAAAAATAAATAAATAAAAAACTTGCTCTACAGAAACAGATGGGAAAAATTTGTGCCAGGATGAAAATGGTGCCATTAGGCTGTAGGTTGAGTCGTGAAGTATTTACTGCTGATTTGATTTTATCACATTGCTAGCCAAGAGGCTTGCAGCTGGCAAAGCACAAATTAGCACCGAGCTAATTTCACTTGTAATTAAAGTCGCTGGTTAAACGCCGTGGCGAAACATTGATCATGTGTTTGGTTTTGATGCATCAACCACGTCTGAAACCAGATCCAGGGTTTTAATGAGGCTGCGGAGGCCTGAAGGTCAAGAAGCCCAGCGAGAGCACAGAGGACTCTGTCACTTCTCAATACAGGGGGAGTAAAATCAATAAGGGCGAGACCGGAGTTATGAGGTTGCCGTGTCACAGCAAGGATACGCAGGCTGTCCTTGGCAGAGCCACAACCCAACGGAACTGCTGAGCCACAATATGTCCTGCAGGATCCACCTCCATCTCCCTCTCTCTCCCTCTCACTCTCTCTCGCTCCTCCCATTGTTCTGCTCATTAACTGTCATACACGACTGTCAAACACAATCAGGGACGAGTAGGCAGACTGCTCAGCGAGGCCTTCAGAAACACTGAGGTGTTGTAGCAAAAGTGAAGTAGAGCTGCAGGGCTCTCAGACAGCTGCTCACTTCACAGCACAACACGCCACACATTTGTCACTTTTAAGTTTTATTCTGACTCATGGTCTTCACTAAGGAGCTGTAAGTCCCCTTTTTTTCCATGGTTTTCTTCATTTTTCTAGTCCCAAATGTGTCTAGTGTCTAGAGCCATTTATGACTGAAGCAGTTTAGGGTCTACATTATGCTCTCGGACCACTCACTAAGATTTGAAAAACAACCTGCCTTCATCAGTTTTTTATTGCTATGTGTTTAGTGGAAACTGAGGCCTTGAACCAAAAATCACAAATATAAGTTTTATAAATAATGGATTACTTTCATTTCTCTTACACGGATGCAGAGTGGGAGAAAGTGCTGGCTCCAGACATTCTTTTGTAGAGTTTTAAATTGAATTGACTTTTTAGCTCAAAGGGAGTTCCTTGAATATGAACATATTTATGTTATTTTATATTTCATTTATGTTAACTTTTAACACACTTACCAAAACACACTGTGTGTATCCTGAAGGCCTGAGAACATATTAAAATCGATGTATTTTATCGTAAAATATTGCAATGCCACTATTTTAAATTGTGTATTGTTTACATTGACATTTGCTCTTCCTTTACTTGGTTTGTTTTTTTGTGGTTTACTGCTGCAAAGTGCAGATAGCAGGAATATTAATCATGTCATCTGTACACTCTTGTGTGTCCTTGTACAAAAACAAAGCAGGGACCTTGTCATAAAAACAAAATTCCCACAGGGTACATTTAAGTTTAGTTTTAAACTTGCAATAAATGATTATTGACCCTCTGGGTCAGTGGGTTCATTCATGGCTTTAATAAGGAACTACAGATACAGCAAAGGAGTTAGAGCCTCGTTCACTCCTGTGAAAGCTGCTTGAGTTGCTGGCTGTAAAGTGATCTATCTATCCATAGTTTCTTAATTCACCAGTCAATTTGTTGAATTAAACTTGTTGACACTGTTGAGCTCTGATGACTATAATCTACTCTCTGACCAGGCACAGCTGATTTAATTCAATAATATTCTAAGCGTACAGTGCACAGATAGTGCTTTAGCGTCTCTTTTTATCTTTGAGTTGCTCAGAAGTTGACAGAGATTTTTAGGAGAAGAACCATCAAAAGAGTTATTTCACACCTTGTGGAAGCTGTGAAATATTTGTGACAGGTACGAGGAGAAGAAATATAGACCCAACTGTACTGCTTCAGCTCAGAGACAAAATCCTCTTTGTCTTTTTATGACGGACTATAAACTTTGCATTGGGCCGACTCCAGAGTGAAACTGATGTCTCTTTAAATATCCTTCTTTTTCAGTTTTTTCCCTCTACATTTTTCAGCTGAACTTACTATTTTGGACTAAAATGAATATTGCCAAGCAAGTTAAAACAGCAATTAAATCAACTGTGTCTCTATCTCTTTCTAAAAGTGGAGAGCTTTTGTTTACCCGTGCTGGAGCGGGAATGGCTCGTTAAAGGACTCAGTATAAAATCAGACAAGTCGGTACAATTACAAGAACAGGCGTCGTGGCTCCTTTTGAAGCTGCAGAAAACCTTTGAACACATCAACCAAAGTGACCTAAATTCAAAAATCCCATTTTTTTTCTAATTTCATGCTGATAACCAATAAAAAAACACACATCCCATTTGAGTGTCTTTCGTTGTGCCAGTCCAAATGACTGCAGGAACAGAACTAGGCGTAAAATTAAAAACCATGGCATCCAGAAGAAACTCAAACACAACACATTATGATTACAGCTGATTTTAAAATGGATTCTGTGTTTAAATCTCACTTAGACGTCACTGAACTCTGACGTTCTTACTGTATGTATTTTCCGTTTGGGCTTCCAACGAGTAAAAACAGCCTTTTCTCTTCATCCACTGCCTTTGAATAAACCACAGTGAAGGATAAAGGAGAGAGCAGTAAATCAGTTTAATGCTCCATAACAAACAAATAGAAAAGGTTGAAACGTATTGACTATGAAAAAGCACCCATTCATCAATGGGCTTCACAGTACTGGAGGAAAAGGCTAATGCGAGTTGATACACAAACACACACACACACACACACACACACACAGGACATGCACACACCATATTCAGCCACAGCATCAATACAGGTAACATTTACTGTCAGATGGCGACAACATAATGAGAAAACACGGTGTGACCTTCGCTAGTGCAGCAGGAAAAAAATGGCAAAGCGCAGCATAATATTCTCTGACAAACAAATGAAAGTCAGAGGAAATGTATCCCCGACTGAACGAAACAAACGGCGAGTGTAGGGTGCCATTTACCCACAGGCGTCATCACGGTATGGACATATACACTTCACCAGCATGGAATAGGCGAGGAATATCATAATAAGGCTGAACGTCTGCAGCTGTTTAACATTTCTAACCCTCATGGTTACACTGGAAAAAATACAAAAAGACATTCAAGAGCATTTTGTTTGACAGTCGTACATTTCTTCTTACTTTTTGGAGTTTAAATAGCAATTTAACTGATCCGTCAAAGGTCCCATATTATGTTCATTTTCAACATTCAGACTATTATGTATTTATTTGGGGTGTCTGTACAAAATGTTCATAAAACACATTATTTTACTTGTTCTGTCTATTCCTGCAGCACCTACTCACCCTCTATCTGAACACTCCATTTAAGCTCCTGTCTCTTTAAGACCCTCCTAAAAAAGGCCCAGTCTGCTCTGATTGGTCAGGTTTGGACCCACTCACCATGTTTCCGGATCAACCCTGCTAGTGTTTTTGCAACTACAGCCACACCCGAGGGCATGGCTAAGGGTTGACTATGCAATTGTGACATCACAACGTTACGAAAGTCCTGACAGTTTCTGAATACGAGATGTGCACACTGCAGCATGGATTGAGCATTTTGATACTTTCAAGCAATTTATTTAACACATAGGCCTGCTTTGCAATAAAAAACATGAAAATCTCAGTTTCTACAAGATGTGACCTTTAATATCAAATGCCGTTTAGTATAAAAAGTTGTGTAAAGAGTGTAAATTCTTGTTTTATTGTGCACATACTGTGATACTACAATTCAGACACAGTTTTAATCTTAGGTCGTATATTTATAATGGCCACTAGGGGGCAAATTGGCTAGTAATAAGGTGAATAAATGAATGAACAAATTTACTGACTTGACTCCAAGTCCAGTATTCTGGAGACCCTAAATGAATGAGTTTCCTGAGGGATCAATAGATATTTTTGAAGTCAGATATACTCAGCTGATATTTTATGCCAGAATTCCTTATCATTTAATTGGACATTTTTTTCCTGCCAAAAATATAAAAGTATTCAGTGCTGGATTTTTTTTAATTTTTTTTTGTGAATGAATGTTAAAATGCCTTTGAGCCAGCTTTAAGACCAAAACTCAGACCAGAAGTAATTAAACCGTTCAAGTGTTGATGGTGATGGTTCTTTTCAGGCAGGGTGACCACTGCAACTAAAGCATGCAATGGTGAGGAATCACTTTTAAATGACAACCTTTTTAAGCTATGAAAAGTGTGGAGAAAAAAAAAAATGTTATACCACGGTCTGGTTGGATTGGCTGGAGGCTGTCAATTAACTTCTGATTAATGGACACCTCTGGAAGTCCTTCAGTAGTTTCAGTGAAACTGCCCATGTACTGTTCTGAATGAATGCCCTATATACTGTATATTAATCGAGCGTCATTGGCATCAGCAGGCTGCAGACACATCGACATATAAAATACTTTTTTTTTTTTTTCAAAGAATGCTTTATTTACAACTCAAAATATACCCTTTCAGTGCATCACCCTGTAACAGATCTGTTTGGGAATATGTTTATTGGTTTGGGGACAGTGATGTGGCTGGTTAGCTAGCTTGTCTCGTTGTTTAACATGCTGTGAAATTATATTTACTGTTTGTTGACTGTACGCAATGTTTTTTCACTTCTTGCGAACAAAACATAGTGAACAACGTTTCCACTACATAAGAAACTGATGGGATTGTAATGTCTGCTTCAGCTAGTGGACAAACTTTTCCATGGAAACGGAGTTACTGCCTGTGAACGACTAGTTCACAAAACACATATTGTGTGTCATGCTGTTTTCTTTGGCAGGTGACCATGGTATGAGCAGGATAATGCCCAACAAGGCGTCCATATTCAGGAATTAATGGGCCTCCTCTAAGCAAACTTCTGGCCTCCACGTCGTCCATTAATTTCTGATCCCTTAATTAATGTCAATGCATGTTTACTATCATCAGGAATGAACCTCCATCTCCAGCAGTGGATCACTGGAGGAACAGCTCATGAAACAGACATACTCATACTGTACTGTATATCACATATAAATTATACATTATCAGTCAGATATAATTCCAGGGTCCTATAATTACTATAAAAACATAGGTGCTTGCATATTTTTAAAATCTTCAGGATACAAAATCCGACTTGACATGTGTGCCTGCCTGTCCTGTATTGCGTTAGTGGTGTTTATGTTTGCATATTATGTATGAGGTGAGGGTAACATATGTATGAATGTGATCTTTACAGCACAGGGGTGAAGTGAAGCTCAGATGTCCTGGTTCAGTCACAAACAGTGTTGTCTGGCAGATGTACTACCTGCACTGCAGACCCAACCACATATATTGAGGACATTTGCACTGAATGGGTTACAGAAGAGCTGATATGCATGTCTGCTCGGTGCAAAGCCATCACTCCGGCACTGCTCCTGCAAAAAGCAGCCCGATGCTTCATTTTACATCGGTTATTAGAAAAGTGGCTAATTCATTGATTGTTTTCAGTGCCAGGTTTACAGGGATTAAGCCTCTTCCATCTAAACACGCTACACTCCCCGCTGCAAATACAAGCCAACGGGAGAGCAAGCACCTGTATCCAGGTACATGCCAGATCTGTCCCGTTCTCAGTGTCTGGACGGTTCTTCCCGACCAGAGCTGGCTTATTAATCGTCCCCTGTCGTGTCGCCTTCTGGCAAAGACGGAGGAGCAGTGCAGTTGGGTTGTTGACCCTGCAGATGTTTGCGGTGCGGCGGGTCACAGCTCGCCTCGGAGCTGATCAATTTGTGAACACCAGAGCTTCACGCAGAAAGGATTTCTTGGCACGGTGAGAGGACTCCTCAACCCACAGTGAGATCACCTGAAACTGTGAAACCAATAGGTATAAAATTCCTCCATGGAGAGTGGAAATTCATGTAAAAACAAAAAGTCATTCTGAGCCTCCAAACAAAATGGATGACAATATATTTCATTGTCTCTGACAGCCAAAGTTTTACTTAGTTTTAACTGCCTCCCAAAAATCGTCCCTCTGTGCCTTCAGTCTGTATTCTGACTTTGGGGTTCAGAGGAACCCGAATTAGCATACAGTGAAAACATTTCTGATATTTCTCACACATCTAAGTACTGTTTCAATGCTTGTGTCCTCTGACTCAAAAATCACAGCAGCAGTTCTGCAAGTATTCATACTGTCCCTAATACTCTCACTTTTCTTAAAGGTGGTACAGAGGATGTTTAATTTCTATCATATTTTAAACCCTTGTTAAAACCTACTGGAGAGACCTGTAGCAGCCCCTTACTTATGAAAAACCAAAAAAAAAGTGAAAATAAATATAAAGTGTGGACGTGGTGGGGCCCAAAAAACAGTAGCCAATAAAGAACGACCACTAGCCGTTCAGTATTGGTCGTTGAGTACGTCAATCAACTGTCTTTTTTTTGCAAGTGAGCTACGTTTGTAACGTACGTAATTTACTCAACCCTGATGATGCGCAGCTGTGGACATCCTGCGCGTAGTTGTCAGTAGTCAACCAGTGATGTCAAGGAACAGCTTACTGGTATTTAAACTCAATTGTAAAAGCTTTCTCCACACCAATTTTGATGATGGCAGCGCAAAACAAGCCCGGAGACCGCAAA
>OMLP01043144.1:0-13200 GCA_900302685.1 Spondyliosoma cantharus | reverse complement strand
ATTACGTGGCTGAAAAACTAGTGTGACATAATGCTCAAAGCAGCATTAAGTTATAAAAACAGATAAGTTATTAAGCTAGATACTTACAAACATACACTCTGGAATGTTGATGGCTGACCCAGGTAGAGGTGCAAATGTGTGCCAGTGGTGTAGAATAATAGACAGCCAGGTGCACATGAGGACACTATTCATATGATAACTGCTGCCATACACTCTGGAATGTTGATGGCTCATCCAGTGACTGTTGTCATTGACGCCAATGCTGCTGCAAGTTCTTCCATTGTTTACCTTTTTATTCTTCTTCTAGTGCGTAGAAATAGCAAAGTCGGTAACCTTTCCTCAGTTGCGACACCTCTGTTCAGGAGAAGACTGCAACTAGTGCCGCGACCACCACGTGCAAGTATATATAGTTACGGCGCTCCCGTGACGTCACGTTGTCGCGCGACAGGTCGAGAGCGGCGAGTATACTGGAGCCTTTAGTTAGATTGTATGTTTTCATCTTTGTGTTAAATAAAAGACTTTTGAACCTTCTTGCTGTCTATTTAATATTGTACAAGAGTGAATGTTGCCAACTTCTACACTGTCAAGAACTCCAAAATCCTTTGACCATTACAGCTGTTGATCTAATGTATATTGAATCATATTACTTATCATAATTAATAATTATCCCTGATAATCATGAATTATTATTGATAGCCAAATTTAACCCAAAACTCCCTTTTAATGCTCCTTTAATATTCCTCAACTGTTCAACTATTCAAAATGATTCACAGTTATATTTTGAAACAAAACCCTGCACCATATTAACACAGAATAAGAAAGTCAGTCCATTTTCACTTCAGAATGTTTGACAAAATAAATTATTTCGAGGTTCACTTACTTGATTTGTTGAAGCACATGCTCGTCATCAGCAGATGCATTTGCTCCTCTGTCATGATTTAGTTGTTCTCACAGGACCCAAGTATGAAACTTTGATCATGTGAAGTTTTATGATTGTTATATCAGCTTGTCATCAGTGGTGCATGAAACATCATCTCAAAGATCTCCTCCAGACATGTTTTAAGTTGGGGTGTCTCCGAATCATGATACTTAGGTTAATTATTAATGTAAACATTTCTCTTTTCAGCATAGATGGTTTTGCCATAATTAGACCATCAAATCTCAATCAAGGCTCATTTTGATACATTTTTTGACTTACAATTTAAATTTTGACACACTCCTTTAAAAAGATATATGAAATCACCCAGCTTTGAATAACGATTTGTGTCTTAAACATTTTTTCTAATAAAAAACTTCAAGGTACAACACATTCTTGAAAGGGGGTTTGCTTTATATTTCAAAATGCACCATGGGAGTTGTCTTGTAAAGTTTTTATGTCCACAGGCTTCTTCTTTTGACTTTTTATCAAAGAAACCCAGATGTTCTATAACACAATGATTCAAACCAGGAGAGCTTGATGTCCATCTAAGCCTCAAAGTTGTCCAACTGTTGGTCACCTAAAATTGTCTATGTAGAAACTTAATCAGACTTTACTGCAGGAACCCTTGATGACAGAAAACAATCATTACACTTCACAACTTTATGAACACAGCTTGTTGCTTCCACTCTAGTCAACCACACACAGCCCCTCATGCTGTCCTTCCCTTCATTTCCACTCTGGATTCCCCACGGCTGTCACTCATCCATCGTTCTCCTTACAGAGCAGTGGAGGTCCGGTGGTCTGACAGGAAATGGAAGATGAATCTGTCTCATCAGGAGCAGAGTGAGCTCCTTCTCCAGGGGGGATTCCAACCCGCTCCCCTCCTGACAGGTTTGATGAATCTCCACTTCCCCTTCACTCCTGACGTAAATCTGGAGGTTTTAACCAAATGCACCACTGCTCCATGTTCCAGAGGAATCGGAGACATTTCACTAATGAGAGACGTGACATTTCAACCTCGACTTCAGCCCGGCTCAACCCAACAGGCTGCAGATGTGACTCGTCCTTCTGCTTTGTGGACAAAGTCAACAGAATCCAGTGGTGGAGGAAGTACTCCAATATTTAAGCTCTGAGATGAGATAAGATGCTAACACCACTGTGTGGTAGTAATAATAATAATGATAATAATAATAATGCATTTTATTTGAAGGCACCTTTCAAAGCATTCAAGGACACTGCACATAACAACAACAGTACAACTAAAAACAGGAGACAATTTAGTGCAAATGAGGATAACAATATATAAGAAGATGCAATTACATGGTGCCAGGAGCTCGGCACAGAATTCATACTCCATAGTCCTCACCATACAGGAAGTCAACTGGGCTGGGTTAGGCAGGGTTGAGCTTCAGGGGTGAGAATAGTGCAATAGAGTGGAATAAAGAATAGGCAAGCGTGTGTTTATATGATTAGTCTGATACAGAGTAAGCCACTCAGAATAAGTGTGTTTTCAGGCGAGATTTTAAAGTGGAGACAGTGCCAGAAATGCGAATGTTTGGTGGGAGAGAGTTCCAGAGGCTGGGGGCAGATCTGCTGAAAGCTCGTGACCCCATGGTGGTTAGGTTGGCAGATGGGGCAAAGAGCTGGATGGTAGAAGAGGATCAGAGAGTGCGGGAGGGTGTGTGGATATGGATCAGTTCAGCGAGATATGATGGTGCCAGGTTATGAAGGATCTTTAAAGTGAGGAGTAGAATCTTGAAATCAATGCGGGATTTGATAGGGAGACAATGGAGTTGCTGCAGGGCCGGAGTGATGTGTTCAGCAGAGGGAGTTCTGGTGATGATACGAGCAGCTGCGTTCTGGACCAGTTGGAGTTTATGGAGTGATTTCAGAGGAAGACCACGGAGGAGAGAATTACAGTAGTCCAGACGAGAAGTAATCACGGTGTTTACGAGAATAGCAGTGGAGGTACCACATTTATTTTACTGAACACAACAAGACTTGCTTTTGCTTTTGCTTTTAAAATGTTACTTAAATATAAGTAAACGTTCCAGCAAAAAAATTTATTCATGAATCCAAAGTAAAAGTATTCGAAGTGGGAACGAGTTTTGTAACTGTTGTCGTGTCAGGTTGTGGACTTTCAGAACACTCAAAGAAGCAAAGAAAAAATGAAGAAGTAAGGGAAGAAAGAAGGGAGGAGGCTGGGCAGAAAGGAGGAAGTACAATAAGAAATGAGGGAAGGAAAAAAGAGAGAAGAGAGGAAGAAAAAGGGGTGGGGAGGACAGACCGCTTGGAGCCTGTAGCTCTTCCTATTTATAGATACTGTTTTCACTTTTGAAAATACTCATTCACCAACAGTGCATTGGTACGCTGTGTAAAGCATAGATCAAACAGAATAATGATTATTTGTTAATCCGTTTTTACCTGCACTCAATTGAAAAAAGTAGAAAGACGATGTTTTACCTCATCAACTTAATTGATTTTTGTAAATAAGACAACAGCCATATGAACAGCTTTGTTGATAACAGGTGGTAGTGTCATGGTGGTAGGAGGTAATGAAAGGCTCCTTCATTCAGAAGCAAGGATGGGACGAGGCTCAACACTGAATTATATTGCTATATGGCCTCAGGAACACTTAATTACACTGCTTAAATTGTGAACTTATTCAATTTGGTTCAGAAAAGTTGGTTTTGGTTAATAAAAACGTGTCTCGGTCATTAACTGTTGTTTGAAAAGTAAAGCCTATTCAGAAATGCCTAAAACCTGCATTCTTTCTAATAGCTAGAGGGGGGTTCTCCACGATGGTTATTTTGTCAACTATGGTCCCAATTTTGAGTAAAATAGAAAATAAAGGAGGGTATGCTTTAGGGTTTGGCTTCTCAGGTTCTCGCAATGACACAGTGAAACAACAGATTTAACTGAAACCTGGAGTTCAAATCAGGAGGTGCTCGACTGAGGATTTGAATCATCTGCATTGTAAAAGACATAACGAAGGAAATAAACTCTATATTTATTGATCATTTATGATCTTCTTAATTTTTTCGGAAAAAAATGTATTAGTATGGAGCTGAGCCTGACAGCTTCAACATTTTCCATTTAAATGTACTCAAGGGAAAGTAGGCCTCAGAAACCAGAAATACTCGAGTAGTGGAACAACATGTGTTTAACAAAATACACAAAGTAGCTGGAAGATTGCTGAAGATAAAAACGGCAAGGGCAGCTGGGAGAGAAGCAGGTCTGTAGATGTCTGATGACCAGCTTCATATTTTGAGTTTCAATACAAACTGGACAGTTCACACAGTCACTGCTGTGAGGGAACTATTTTATTTCTGTTTGAGAAAATGTGCTGAACCACTTCTCCTTTTGTCAGAATCCAAGAACTGAAAGTTAAAGTAAATGGAAACATATTTTCTATCCAATACTTATAAATGCAGTTGTGACTTATTTGAAGATCTCTTCCCAAGACTGCAGCTCTGAATTGTCAGAGCTTTTCAGATGACCGCTCACACCAGATGAACAAACAAGAACCACGATTGTAGCTAAAATATGAAACATGGTCTGTTTTTGTTTTTGATGACAACCTTCTGTCTGTTCTTAAATCTTAATAAAGGTCATGCAAATTTAATGGATGTAAACAGGGGCAGGTAAGTGGAGTGTGGAGGATGACTTATTCATGGAGGCCTATCTGACCAAGACCTGCAGGCTGACGGAAAGGGGTAACGTGTGTCCAACCGCTCATCAGGCTGATTGCGTGTGAGTGTCACCATGCTTGATTGCTGATCCACACCACAGAGGATTATACAGGTGGTGGAGTCAACATAAAGACATAATGTTGGAGGATGTACTCCTCCACCACGAGATGATGCACCAAGAGACGGGAGGGCGAGTTTCTCTGATGACTTCCTCCTCTGTGTTTCTGAACTCAGTTATCTACAGAATATTGATCTCCACAGCACTGATCTACTGATCACTGATCACTCAAGTAAACTTGTCTAAAATTGGTTGCGACATCAGCTTTAATACTAAAAAATGAATTTTAATGTGGACCACTTTTGACTAAAGGATGGATGTGTTGTTATACACTGCTGCCAGCCTTGGACTTTATTTTCTAAGTTAGCATATGGTTATTGAACAATAAACATGCGATCTTGCATTGTAAATATATAAAACACATAATTCAATAAAATCTAAACATAATTAACATTTAAATGTGAGATTAGATTCTGCTCCATGTGGCCTGAAAACGAGTGTCCAGACAGAATGAAAGGATTTCATGGAGCAAAGTCGCGTGGATATTATAACAGTTTTCCTCTTTAAGATGAGGTTTGCCATCACAGTTTTAAGAGACGGTTTGGGTGGTTTGCATGTGAAATATGACCAAAGTGTTGATTAAAAATGGGTCAGTTGAGTGAAAGCGTGAGTGTTGAGTGTAACCTAAAAATAAACTGTCAGGTTCAGTTTAAAAGTCACCACAGAGCAGAGGTCCTAAAGGACTTCACATTTAAACTGAAGCAAAATTTAATTTGTTTTGCTTTAACTTATCAAAAATGAAGTAAATGTTGATTGCACAGTGTAATCACCGTTTAGATTGGTTCTCTATAAAACTCACTTCACACTACAGTTTTGTCTCCCTGGAAAATGAAGTCAGCCGGGCACCATTCCTATCTGCTTTCACTGCAATGAACTTGTGTTTTCTTCTGTGTTTTTTGTAGTTGCTTATTTGAGGAAACGTATGTGTATGTGTAACGTATATGCTCAATCTTTTCATGTTAACCTTGTGATAAAGGTGAAAGCTCCAGAAGAAGGAAATGAGTAGAACTAAAGTTTGTTTTTGACAGCATTCAGATTTCTTTATGTCACCATGACACAAGTCTCTGCAGGATCTCCCTGACATATTTCATGGCATACAATTAACATTGTTGTGCTGCAGCTTGTTTTCTTGCACATCCTCTCACGTTGGAACAACAACTAACAAAGTCACCAGAAATGTTGGTACATGACTTGATGACATTGAAATCACATAAGCAGAAAAGTGGCAGACAAGGCAATTGTTGGTAAGATGATGCACTTAATCACATATCATTTTTTGCTCACATGCAATTTGTTAAATGGTATTAGGTTGTAACCGTTGGTTTCTGTCCACATTGAGTGACCTAGATTAGTTATAAAACAACAACAACACATCTTTTTTGTAGTGTTACAATACGACTTATCAGATCAAAAACAGACAGAAGTCGAAAAAAATACATATTCTCAGCACAAGGAAACTGGACCATCAGAGGAACATTTAAAATTTCCAGAGAATAGCCCTGAAGCTGTTCTTGAAGGACAAGCGTCCGACTGCGCTTCTGTTTGTAAATCTGTTAGACATTAATGAAATCCACATAAGAGGGTGATCTAAATCTCTCCATCAATCAAGGGGGAATATATGGAGTAAATCAAAGTGCTTCAGTGTCAGATTTCATGGAGATTATAAAAAATAAAGATCACCTTAACAACACTTATTATCATTTATTTGACCAAAGAATGGCAAAGAACCTGAACTCACTTGTACAATGAAGCGAAGGAATTAACCAAGAAACAGTGAGGCGAAACAGAACAATGAAGCCAGTAACAACAGCAACAACTACCACAACAACAGCAGCAGCTGTGAAGGTGGAGAACATTATCAGTTCGAGAAAAGACCGCAAGACAAAAAGAATAGAACAGCTGGCCTCAAACTGCCAACACGTCTCACCACAAAAAACACTTCTAAATGAAAAGGCAACATGTCAGACAAGTAGCTCCTCTCTTTCACTAACTCCCTTTACTTTCTACCTCCTTTGCTTCTTCTCCTCCCTGTCTTCTCTGTGACGGCTCACACCCCTCTGTCACTGAGCGAGTGCTGGCTGCCATGACAGTTTCAGCACTCCGTCTCCTCAGCACGCCGGCAGCAGCGCTGAGTCTGCACTCCTTCACCACAAACACTTCTTCATTCTGTTTATTTCTCCTCGTCTTTCTCTTCCCGCAGAACGATTCCTCTGCTCCGTAATAAACAGGCTAAATGAGGACATGCTTTTATAAGGTAGCAGCTTTGAGTGTACCCCAGTTTAAGTTACATCGCAGAAGAAAGAGGACGTCGAGCCGCCGCTTTCTGTTACTCCAACAGTCTGTCAGATACTCGCTGTAATTGAATTCAGATGCTTGCTTTTTCTCCCTCTTATTCTAAATTTAATTGAGGAAAACTTTTAGGAGTTACACACAACAAACTTCTACCAGCACATGTAGAACTTTACAATACCGGCGCTGTCCTCACTAGGAAAACGTCAATGCAGATTGTTCAAATGGTTAAAACAAACCATGTTTTCCTAACCAGAAACCAGTGCTATCCTCTATTGTTGTGGTGCCAGACCTCGATCCAAATAGGTCAGGTAGAACAGCCAATCATTGCTTTTTTGGAAGGATTAATAATGAGAGTACCATTACCTGTTTGAGAGCAAGAACATTATTGACAGAAAAGTTGTAATATCAAAATAATATCAACAAGCTTGGCTGAGGTTGTTTTAAGAAAAACATACAGATAAATTGACATAGATTTTTTCAACGTGACAAACAAACTCTCATGGCTGAAAACTATGTTGACAGGAGAGACACATCGGTCACTGATTAGTTTGGAGAAGGTAAATTCATCCAAAACAGAAAACATCAATACAGTATTAGCCGTAACTAGAGACCATCTTGTGATGGGATCACACCAGCCGCAACGTCTGTCAACACGTTCACGTTCTGACCCATGAGTGCTCAGTCGTCATCACAAGTCTCAGTACTCGGTTATGACACTATCGCACAGACAAAAGTCTATTCACGGACAGACAGAAGAACCGACCCACATGGCAAAATACTCCAACCTCTGAGTATCAACATAGTAAGAGCTGACACATTTTTCCTGAAACCTCCTTTTATTCTCAAGTATGAGTTGAGATATTGTGATATTCACAATAACCGTGATATAAATAAATTAAATATTATGATTATGATTATAATACTATTAATCCAGCAAAGATGTTTAGCCTTGTGAATCTTTTATTTAGCTTTTCACTAGTAATAGAGTAGTTGACAGTAAGTGTTCTTTTTGTACACATATTTACAGTTATGGTTACAGACTCTCTCCACCTCCCTACACACATATTTTGGAAGGGTAATTTATTGGCAAAAAGTAAAAGACTTAAAAGATAATGTCATTATTGTGAATTTGTTTGGCCACGTTACACGTGTAATGAATATATGATATTGTGACAGCAGCACAGCATTTTTTCTGTGGCTGCTTTCCATATAACTTTGATATTAGACTGCCATTAGAGGTTTTCCAAAGAAATCGCTAACTTTAGAACAACTAACACTAGCCGAAGAGCCAAGACCAAGAGGAGACACCTTAAGACATGGCTGGGTATGAAGAATATGATTTAATGGGTAAGGTGTTCGAGTTTGACAGACGTTCATACCTTTTCGAGCCCGAGCTTACGGACGAAGAGATCCAAGAGCTTGACGAAAGGGCGAGGAGATAGAGAGAGGAGCCGTTGGCGTAGGGATGGCAATTGATAAGAATTTAACAATTCCAATTCCATTATCGATATTGCTTATTGATCTGATTCCTTATCGATTCTCTTATCAATTCTCATTGGGTGAGGGAATAAGTAAGAATGTGTTTGTTTGTATTGACTCCCTTTAATATCTGACAGCACAGAGTATACACACTTAAGCTACACAATCAGTGATGCCGGTAATGCGTTACTCTAATCTGACCACTTTTTTCAGTAACAGGTATTAACACGTTAATATTTCCAAACCAGTGATCAGATTAAAGTTACTTATTCAAGTCACTGTGCGTTACTATTATTTTTGTCATTTTCCTCAGTAAAAATATATATTTTGGCTTTATTCTTGCGTCTCAGGGAGTGATGTCACGTATGCCACAAGTCACGTTTTCAGCATGATGACTAACTCACGTGTCACACCATGCAGCGACACAAACACAGCTCGGCCTGAGGTTCGGGTCGGGTCGGGCTCGGGCAGAGAATCTAAACTCTACGCTAGTGTGTGCCTTGACAGATTATCAAGAGTGCCTCACCTGAGTAACCCTGCCTCTGTGAACAGACAGACAATGACAATGGAGATTATTTGTATAGTAAAAGTTTGCACAATGAAATGCCGCTCACATTAACTAAGTGGACAGAGTCTGGTCTGCCTGGAGAGTTTAAAGTTACCTTCGACATTAATAACAGATGGCGTCCTGTTAGCTCCACTGCTGCTTGACTCACTTGCGTCGCTAAGTAGTAAAGTTAGTGTATCAACACGCGACAGTCCTGCAAATTAATTACATGCTGTGTGACCGTATTGTTGTCTTTTCACGTGAAATATAACCAAACTTTAGAGCGCTTCTACCTCGACGCCATGTTTGCTGCGCTCTGAACCAGAACAACGCAGCGCGTGTGTGACGTCATGACGCATTTGAAACGAGCGGAACCGATAAGCGGAATCGTTAAGCAGGCATGCTAACGATTCTGAGGAATTGACTCACTGGGCACCGGTTCTTCTTCAGAACCGGAAGGAATTGACTCACTGGGCACCGGTTCTTCTTCAGAACCGGTGCCCAGTGAGTCAATTCCTTCAATCCAATTCGCAAGATGTCACGTGACTTTTCCGGCTTTTGATTTTAGTATTGTTTCTTATATGAGGCTCCTTTTTCAACTTGAAGGTCAATATTGTTTGTCGCTAACGACAAAACAATGAATTATCCGTGCATTTATATGGAGCTAAGCCTGAGGAGCGGTCCACCATTACTCTCCTTCCTATTAGGTTGCAGGCGGCGGATCGATGCTTTCTGACTGCTATGACGGTGGCGCAACGGAGACACAGCTTCTAACGTGAGTAGTTCAAAAACCTTCTTTTTAGCAAACTCTGTGTACACAAACATGTGCAGAGACCCTGGTGATGCTACAAGCAAAGTTTCATGTTGTGTCGAGCCTTCTTAGCGTTTTAAAAATAGACATTTTAATGCTAGCGTAAGAGTGCCCTTGCACTACATATTTTTTGCAGCCCATGTTAAAATGTTTTTTAGTGGAAACGTAAAAGCTAGTAAAGTTTTTCAATAACTTTATTTCTATACATAGCTAATAACTGCACACTGAAATGTGGTAAATGAAACGCAGATATTACATTTTCTATAAAACTAACACTTCTTATATTTAAATCAAATTCGAGCCCAGATTTGACACTGACATTTACATGTTGTTTGAGCTGTAAATCAACTAATGCAGGCCCGCTGGGTCTGATAACTATGTGCTACCTGTAAATGTAACATTTCATTGACCTCCTGAACCAGCGCGGTGACATGAAGTGTGGTAGGAAGCATATCAGCAGACCTCGTCGTGAGTATCGTGCAGATGAGGAGTTCAGTTTGTCCACACTCAGCCTGATCATCCTCCTGCGTGACCGACATGACAGAACCCAGTTAACAAACATTACACACTGTGCGTTTGTCTGGAAGGGGAAACTGCCTTTGAGATGGGCATCAGTCCGGACAGTGTGTGTCTGTGTCTGGGTCCAGGTCCTGAGTGTTTGTGTCAGGCTCAGTGTCACCTCAGTCACTTCGGCTCTACAGCTGCACCGTCGTCGCCACTGTGAGTGCCTGCGCGGCATTTTGCGGGTGCAGAGGGTGACAGGGTGTGTGACAGCAGGCGGCGTGGTGCTGCCACTCCCCTGTTGTCTGTGAGAGTCTGTTTGGCACCGGGCAAACACAGATCCACCCTCAGGACTGAAGACGAGTCACTCAGAGAGACATAGCTCCTTGTGATGAGATTGTGTTTAATATCTGGTGGGGCTTCATGTAGTGTAACATTTATACAGTCGCAGTGAGTAAAGGACAGACTGAGAGAGTGAGAACAGAACAGGATGAGTGGTTACTGATCTGAGTCTACAGTGTTTGAAATATATATGGAGAGATTGAAATCAGGGGGAAGGGATGCAGCTCAAATATTGTAAAGCTGATAAAGCACGATTTGGAAAACAATTCTAATAGTGGACAATTCAACACAAATTCTGTTGAATGCCAATGCCGGAAGTAGTGCAGACATGCACCCAGCTTAGAGGGTAACCAATTTGACACATTAAAGTGTGTTTCCAGGTCTTGGGGAGTTCTACTGCATATGTGAAGAAGAAGTATAAAGACTTACGTGGCTCCAGAAGACGCTGCATGTAATCTGATACATTTCCTCCAGTGATGTCTCTCAATGGCTACATTGAGTTGTGGGTAATGTCAGCAGTCTGCTGGTCTAACAATACACTCCTATAACACTGCTGGACTCTTTGTGAACAGTTAAAGGTCCTATTTGTAAGAAAATACAATTTGAGTCTCATTCCCTACTCATCAAAAACTGACGTTTTTTTACCTACTGACATAGGTAGCAGGACTCGACCTACAATCCCAAAGCATCAGCATTTGACGAGGTGGGAATGAGACTTTCTTAAAAATGGGAACAGATTATCAAAATCAATACAGCAGGATCAGAAATATCCCCTTTTTTATTCCACACATTCTTCTTTCTTTGCAAAACCTGGCGTCTCCATGACCCACAGTGCAAATTTGCCACTGAGTGACATCACTGGAGGCGATTTATCAGATTGAATGCAGCTTCCTGGCAGCCATCAAAGACTTGATACTACTTTTTTCACGTATGCAGGAATACTTCCCAAGAAAATGTTTACACTTTGTTTTTTACTAGCCTAACCCTGTAACCATAGTTTATTTGCCATGTTACAATCTCTCTCTGTTGTAATCTGGAGTTGTATAGAATCATCCAATAACAACATTTTTGCCTAGCAGGTTGGAAAAACAATCAGCTGCATGTCAGGGTAGCAAATATTTGATTACGTTTCTTAAGTTTATTTTGTTACAAAAGCAGAATCAAGAAGTCCTCCCTGTTTATGACAGATCACTCTTTATGACACACTGAATCTGTTGAAAAGAGCTGAATGTTTTGACAAAATGATATAGTTTCTTTTTTCCTACTCAAATATCGAATCAAAGCCAAGTTTTGATCAGCGGTGAAAAGAGTCCTACAAATGTGTACTCAAGTACAAGTACAATTACATAACTGAATTATGAATATGAATAAAATTACTGAAAAAGTACAACTACAGCTTCTAAAATAATACTCAAGTGGCAGCACAAAGTATTCTTGTCAAACACTACTCAGCGTATGAATCCCCTTTTAACGATTATTTAATGCATTATCAACAGCAGACGTTCAATCAAAGGAGTTTCTGTTTCTCCAAATCTTCAGTCGAAATGAACTCCTGCTCTGTTCTGCTCAGTGGCTGTGGTCACCTCTCCAAACCTGCACCTGCTGGAGACTTTTGTGTTTTGTGTCTGTATGTCTGAGTTTTCATTGGCCCATTTGTGATCGGAAAGCCTTATGGCCTTTAAAATGCAGATTGAAGGTTTAGATATTCATTGAAATAATGCTAAATACTCAATATGATTTAAAAGTAAGTAAATAAGTAAATTGCAAGTTCAAGTAAAATTACAGACTTGAAAAAATTGAAGTTTTAATTATTTACTCCCACCCCTGGATTTGAAAGGTTGAATGGAGTAAGAATTAGTGAGAATCAGTAATAAAAATGAGTGAAAAGTGTTCCAAATTTCAGTCATGGTATAAATGTATTCTACGGTTTGTGTCACAGTGTTTAGTCACCAAATGCGAGTGATAGTGATCATGTTTTTACTCTGCATTTGAGTCCAGATCTATTTTTACAAAATTACAATTGTTTTTGTCTGTCAGCCAATTAAACCAAACCTGTTCTGAAAGTAAAAAACAAACTCACCAGAAGGAAATGTAAATTTGTAGTAATCTTTACACCATTAAATATAAAATGGTGTTGGTTTGTAGAGCTGTGTGAACTTGAGACTGACGGAACGTGAGTGTACCACATCTTTTTTAAAGTGTGTGTGTGTGTGTGTGTGTTTGTTGCAGGAAGTGAGTCTGTGGTATGGCTGCAGGCCAGGCTGAGTGGAATAATTGATTGCCGATTGACCCTCCTCTGCCACTGAGGACAGTCCTCCCCACTGCATCACTGCATTATTGCACAGACTCATCTGGTCAACAGCATGTGTGCAGCTGTGTGTATATATATACTGTATGTATATATGTGTGTGTGTGTGTGTGTGTGTGTGTGTGTGTGTGTGAGGGAGACCTTTCTGCCCACAAACCGCAGCCACAAACGACTACAATCACAACAAAAAG
>OMLP01043141.1:0-11769 GCA_900302685.1 Spondyliosoma cantharus | reverse complement strand
TCACTCTGGTGTCGCCACAGGTCAGTTTCACAATTGATGGATTGTTACAGTACAAATCTATTACATTTGTCCTGCAAATTTTAAGCCGTGCAACTAGTGAAAGCTGTACAACTATCAGTGAAATATTGATCGACCATGCTGAAACTTTCATTTTAACTAAGTTATGTCGAGTCATGATGGCATTATACTTCAAAGGACAACATATAGCAATGTATCTGTCATATGCCATGGCGGTCAAGGTCAGCAGGTTTGCTGTACCATAAATATGACACAGTAAAGCCTGAATAACACATGCAGGAAGGGAAATCAGTCTGTCCTGTGTCACAATGCTGTAAACAAGCTGGGGGAAAAGAGCTGTAGCACCCAACATGTCACTGATGGGCAAGCTGAACAGCAGGATAAACATGGGCTTGTGCAGCTTTGCACTACAAGCAATAGTTGTTAATACCAACAAGTTGCAAAACATAATAAACAGATAAGTTAAAGTCCCAAACAAAAATACTGGGTAGATGGATGCATTAGGTAAAGCCAGTGTTTCCAATGTTAGTAAAACTGCAGAAGATGCATTTGTGTCCATAATTGCACAGTGCTCTAGACTATAATTGTGTTGTAAGTGTTGCTTCTCCTGTCGAAAGGTTTTCCAACTCCTTCCCACCGATGAAGGAACAATTTTCAGCTGAAAGAAGAGGAAAAACATAGAGCAATCATAAGCAAATATCTGACATTAAGTGCTGTGGAATGATTTCAGCTGCTTACCTTTGGCAATATGTTATCCTAATCTCACCTGCAGTCAGAACCTAGTTAGAAGACATAGTGTGAAATGTAATGATTAAATAAGGAAGCTCATGCTGAATTATTAACTAAAAGATTAAAGGAGAGGGGACGGTATTAGATAAGTTTGCACTTCTTCTGACTCCTTTTTGAACATGTAATTAGAATGGCCTGTTTTCATATGCACCACTCTTTTGTTGTTTTGTTTCTTTGTGAAAATAAAAAATGTACATGTCCAAAATTAAGATTTCAGTCAATCAATCAATTCACAATCAATCTCAGAAATAGCAGAAACAGTTGGTTTGTCCAAATCAACTGTCTGATACCTTGTCCAAATTTATTTTTACTGGTGACCTGAGCAACACGAACCAGCCTGGTATATATACCCCAAAATCCTTTACAACTCAACGATGCCAGCCACATCAAGAAGACCATAATAAGGAGAAAATACCTGCAAAGGGTTTACCACAAGATGCAACACTTATACAACTGGAGAACCTCAAGGCCAGGTCACAACAAAAAAAACTCCAGCATCTTGTGGACTGATCAGACACAACAAGACAGACATGGTGGTCACCTTTAAAACATGGTGGAGTTACGTTACTGTGGCATGTGCATGTGTGACTATTGACAAAAGCAGGATGAATTCTAGGATCAACAGAACAATTTTGTATGTTCGGAGACACTAGTTTTGATTAAAAGTATACTGAATTTGGATGTTTATTTGTACATATGTATAAATTTGAACAAAAAATAAATAAAGTTTTAATTCACATTTCTCTTTAAGAATATTTTAATGCTCTGCTTGAGTTCTTTGGTTTTCAGTCCATAAATAACTGGGTCGAAAAACGGGGGGAAAATTAAAATCGACACACCCAGAGCTCTTCTGAGTAAAGGGGACACACTCTCAAAGCGATGAGCGAGGAGTGTAGCCAAAGTATTGATTTGTAGAATAAAGTAAATGGTTAAATGTGTGCCACATGTCTGAATGGCTTTTCGTCGGGCATCAGGCTGGTTAGTCAAGACACATGTACGCAAAATCTGTGCATATGTGTATAGAATTATTGAGAGTGATCCGCCTTGGAGAAAGACAATGAAAAACAGTCCATAGTAGTTGTTCACGCTGGTGTTGTCACAGGTCAGTTTCAATAATGATGGATTGTTACAGTACAAATCCACTATGTTTGTCCTGCAAAACTTGAGCCGTTTAAGTAACAAGAACAGCGTACCGATTATTGAGAAATTAAGTAACCATATTAAAATAATCATTCTAACCAAGCAAAGAGGAGTCATGATGGCATTATACCTCAGTGGACAACATATAGCAATGTATCTGTCATATGCCATGGCACTCAAGATCAGCAAGTTCCCTGTACCATAAAAATGAACCAGAAAAGCCTGAACAAAACACGCAGGAAAGGAAATCAGTCTGTTCTGTGTCACGATGCTGTAAACAAGCTGAGGGAAAAGAGCTGTAGCACCCAACATGTCACTGATGGGCAAATTGAACAGCAGGATAAACATGGGCTTGTGCAGCTTTGCACTACAAGCAATAGTTATTAAAAGCAACAAGTTAAAAAAAATTATACATACATATGTTAAAGTCCCAAACAAAAATACTGGGTAGATGGATGCATTAGGTAAAGCCAGTGTTTCCAATGTTAGTAAAGCTGCAGAAGATGCATTTGTGTCCATAATTGCACAGTGCTCTAGACTATAATTGTGTTGTAAGTGTTGCTTCTCCTGTCGAAAGGTTTGCCAACTCCTTCCCACCGATGAAGGAACAATTTTCAGCTGAAAGAAGAGGAAAAACATAGAGCAATCATAAGCAAATATCAGATTACAAGTGCTGTGGAATGGTTTCAGCTGCCTCTGCTTACCTTTGACAATATGTTATCCTAATCTCACCTGCAGTCGGAACCTAGTTAGAAGACATAATGTGAAAGACACAAGCACAAGACAACACTAAGCTCAGGGTTTACCTGTGACATTACCCAAGAGTGCAGAGCAGACGGTTTTTATAACACAACTGACATAAAGGTGGGAGAACATGATGACGAAACGGCGTTTAAAAATAGCTGTCTTTTGATAGGACGTCAGTGACAGAATTAAGTCTTTAAACAGTACGTACGTATGTTTTGTCTTAGGCCATTTTATTGACTTTTCTTTAATGCTCTAATTAATCTCATATTTTGCTTATGCATGAGTTCAATTTTCAAGAATATGAATTACTTAATTAATTGATACAATTTTAGTAGCAGTGAGCGAGCAGGACTGGACAAATGGTTTTATTTATTTTTTAAAGTCTCAAGAAAATTTCACTCAGCTGGGATCAAAGCTTGTTTTTCAATTTGGATAATGTGTCTTTATTCTGTAGTACAACATGGAAATAAGTTCCTGTCTGGTTTATTGGATCAGTCATATTTATAAGCATGAATAGGTGACATGAGGCTGGTATCCCAATCCTAAATAAAATGACAAGTGTCTGATCACTTCCCAAGTCCCAATTTATTTTCAACATGCTACAAGAAACTTGTAACTTGTTGTGAATCACTCTCAGTTTCATACTAATGACTCTATATGAACTACGTAAGCAAACAAGAACATCAGTGAGAGTATTTTCCGCACAGCCTGAGGGGAAAAAGCTGCTCTGCAGCGGTTTGAATAAAGTTAACTTTATTTCACCATCAGCAAAGTACAGTTATTAATCTTCCATAGCCACAAATAGATACATTATCTCATTATGCATGCTAAAAGCTGTGTTTACAAAAGAAATATGATATTAAAAGTATGCTGTGACAAATGCATGGACCAAGATCAAGATCTCTCTAACACAAGGCAGTGGTGGTCATGCCAATTTTGTCCACAGGGGTCAAGCAGTATCAACAGAAAATTAAAGCTTCTTGTCGCCGCTTAAACAACTTATTATTTTACTAAACGTTTAAAATGTTTTTGGAAATACGTCAATTTTCTATACACTTGGTGAAAACATTGTGTGTTTTGTGCTTCAGCCTTTCAGGACAGCAGCACAGTCAAGTTTATAAACTTTATTACTGTGGGACATACTCCTCATTCCAGTTTATTTTAAGGCCTCAGCATCACTTATGTCAGATTTAGACATATGTGCTCTGTTTTCAATCAGTGAACAGCATGAAACATGTTTCAGCATATCTGGATTTTATTAATGGACCACACAGAAAGCAAGGCACATCTTGTGTATATTATACATTGTTTTTGATTCAACAAAAATCACAAATGTGTGTGATTAATGGATGTAAAGATGTTTATATTTTAGACACCAAAAAGCTGTGATGCATAATAAGTAAATCTAAATGTGAACACTGAAGAAGATGGGCTGCAAAGTTCGGTCTTCTTTATAGAAAACAATATTTACAATACAGAGTCAATGTGAAGAGGATACGAATAGGTAAAAATAATGTCTAAGACACAGTTTTGAAAAAGAGGAATGAAATAAAGATGTAATCTTAAGTATTGTATGATTGACTATGTGCAATATGGGCCAATTTTTCTCCATTCAGAATCATACACAAATTTAACAACACAAAGTACTCTACAATCTTAAAGAAACACAAAAGAAAAGATCCCAATATAAAGTACATTTTTCCAAAATTGTAGCAAGGACAGGTGCTCGAGTAACATGTTTTTACATCTGCAGTAAGACACACACACTTTGAGCCACTTTCATCTCATCATTATCAGCTGTGAGACTCCAACACTCTGAGAAACATGGCTCAGAATCACTGACTTGGCTATAATATGTTCATCACCTGTTTTAATAAAACAAGTTGTATTGCAGATAAGGTATTGACAATTCAAAAAAATAATGCACCTCAAATCCGGAGAAAAATGTTCTGCCCCACACTTGAAACCAAAAACTGTTGAGAGTGAGTCCAGTTTGTGTTCACGTTCATGTACTTGTTTTGGTTCAGTGCACAGCTGGTATTGTTTCCACAATAAAGCTGACACCATGCTGCTGAGATAGCACAATGTAATGTTGGTGATTGCAGTACAAAAAGACAAGATTCAGCTGTTAACCGCCTTGTGTGAAGATTTAGACGGATACCCTGCGTCCATTCAAGACTCTCAGGAGAGTGCTTCGTATTTCACTTGTGTACAGCCCGTATACAAGTGGATTCAGAAGCGGTGGTATGAGAAATATCAGCATGCCCATGATCTTTTGCAAGTCAGTTGAGACATTTTTGAACCTGTGAGATAAAATTGTGAAAGTCCCCACAATCTCAAATATGATAAAAATGACTATCTGCGCCACACATGTGTTGACAGCTTTCATCTTTTCTTCAGACCTCCGGGAAACCACACAGGTGATCAGAATCTTCACATAGGAAAATGCCTGCACAGACACACATACAGCCTGCATGACGGCTGTGTTAAACAATCCTATGATGTTATTGACTGCCGTGTTTCCGCATGTGAGCTTCAGCAGAGACGGGTTATCACAGAACACATTCATAATTACAGATTTGCACCTGGGAAGACGTGTCTGCAAAGAGAACAGTGATACAATCAAGACAAAGTCAAGACCCCAAACTAGACAGATAATCAGTATAACGACTCTGGGGGTCATAAAAGAGCTGTAGCGTAACGGCATGCAGATGGCAGCATAACGATCGACGGACATTGCTGCGAGAATAAACAAGACACCACCGCCATACATGTGAAGCAGGAACGCCTGGAGAACACAGAGAGGATAGTAAACCGTATTTCTCTCTGTAACGATGTCTGAAAGGACTTTTGGTAGCATTGCAGTTATGCCTATCAGATCATTGAGGGGAAGGCTGAACAGGATGAAGTACATGGGCTTGTGAAGGTTCCTCTTCAGAATGATCAAAGTCAACAAGGTCAGGTTGCAAAGGATGCCAAAAAAATAAACCGTAATACCGAGGAAAAATATGGGAAACTTTCCTCCAGGCGGAATGACAAACGGGTCCAGGGTCAACTCAGAGCTGAACCCGAAAGATTCGTTCTCCATTTTCACTTCAGTTAGCAGAAAGAAAAAACGTGATGAAATTGCATGATTGAAAATTTGAATGAATGTCTAAAGCAATCAGAAGTAAGACAACATGTCACTTTCAAAGCAGCACTGCAGGAAGTGCTGAGAGCTGCGCTGCCCACGAAACTTTATCTATTGTCACCACAACCTTAACTTGGTTACGTCACCTTTTTCCTCTGGAGAGTGCTAGGAGCTTTGCAGAGAGCAGAAATTAAGACAACTAGTTTAAAGTTTAAAGTTTAAAGCACTAAGATCCTTAGAAACCCAGCAAGTATTTACTGTGAAAAAAAGAAAACTGTAACCTCAAATTACTTAGACTTTTCTACGTATATCTATATATTTTTTATTAGATAAATAACTGTTACGCCCAAATAGATTAATACAAGTGTGACCTCAGATTAATTGTTAACAGTTGGGTTAAACAGAAGGAACTCAAGTTATGGATTCTTGTGGTTAGTTAGCTGTTGTTTAAAAGGCTTTTTACTGTAGAGTTGCTCACACATTATGAATTAGTTTCCAGCTAATGTATAAAATAGGAATTGAAGAGATGATGACTACAGGTAATATCGCCATAACAGGCTAAAGGTGAAAAGAAACAGATACAGAAAAATGTGAACAGAGATGACACAGATAAAACAAAGAAAAAACAATAACCCAAAGAGTTTACTGTGTCATCACACCCGCACCGTTTTTAGCTGATTGTCGCTGATGGACGATGTGCGAATGGACGAATTATAATCATCTTTTATGGAATTTGGAATGATCCTGCAGTGGATCTGCAGCTCAGAAGATTTCAATAACAGTAAAGGAATCCGGTACTCCACACCCACTCGGGCAGGCTATTTATTTATGATGATTTTTTTCTAACTTTCTACATTTTATGACAGCACGGGCGCAGACATCACCATCTCTCTGTATGTTAATGTAAGATCTAAAATCAGACTTTTCCATACAGGGATATCTACACTAGAAACTAAAATCAGTTTCATTGTATTTGGAACTAAATTAATTGATTAATTGCATCGTCTCAATCAAATAAGATAGGAACAAAATAAAGTTTGATGACAAACAGAGAGTGAGTGAGTAGATACAGTATATGGTGGGCCTTATTAAAGAAGTTACAAGGTACATTTATTGTCAAGGGTTTAAAAGGTAAAAATGTGCTCCATCATTTTAATCCTGTTAAAAAAAAGGGTACAAGTTTTCTGTTGCAATATGCGGTTTATCGTACGTTTGATAATGTATGTGGGACCTTTCATCCGTAGGAGTGATCGGACATGATAGAACATAGAGCACCCTAAATTATCAAAATGATAAATAAGATGGAAACAAAAGTTAGTGGCCTTCATAATAATTGTAATTTATGCATTTGTGACAATTCGTAGATGGATTTAGTGGTAGACACAAATGCGGACACCAAACAGGGAGAAGATAATGAATTTATTGAACGGGCAGGTGGAGGTGAAGAGCTCCAGATCAGGCAGGTGGCTCTCTGCGTGAGGAGGTGGAGGACACTAATAGTGGTGTGGGCTGTGTGCTCAGGGAGTCCAGGGAGTCAAGGGAGTCCAGGGAGTGCAGAGTGGCAGGGTGGCGTTTGGCCAATGAGCAGGTCCAGAAGAAGCTCGTACACTGAAGAAGCAGAGAAACAGGCAAGGTTAGACAGAGGGCAAACTTGAACCACTAGAGACACGAGAAGACACTTGATTTATTAGGTTGACCATGTACCGACTAGAGCTGGCGATGATAATCTGGCAGCAGGCAGAGAGAGAGACTAGAGTCTAAGAAGGGCAGCTGATCACTCCCAATTGCGCTGCAGGTCAGCAGGAAACCATGCTCAGCCTCCCCAGCACCTCTGAAACACAAAACACAACAAAAACCATGACAGCATTGTTATAACTAGGCTTTAATCGTTCAAGTTACAGGAGCTTGGTTATATATAAAGATATGTATCATGTAAGTTTACTGTCTTTTTTAAAGTGGACTATCAAGTCTAATATGAAAGCCACCTTTTGGCCCACAGTACTGCTGCTAAGTTGAAAAATATCATGTAACTAGATGCACTACGATTGGCAAAGTTACATCAGCAAGCTGTGTCATTGCTTTGTCAAAACACTTTATTAATGAGCCCCTTGAGATTTAATTAAATTATGTGTTATTAACTGTCTCACATTCTAATCAATCCCCGGACAATTAGTAAACCTCCAGCTGTTAATGAGATTCCTTGGTATTTGCTAATGAGAGAAGAGGGTTTAATAACACCCGAGGGGAGCTTTAACATGTGACGTTACAACTTGTAAACATTTGATTCCTTAACTTTAATCATTAAGTGAGACTTTGTGTCAAACATTTCAAAGGAAAATTCACAGTTACGGTTAAACTATTAAAACTTAGACTTTGCTTTGTGTTTTTTTCTCCTCATTCATCTCCAGTTTCACATAAAATACATAGTTTTAATTGATTTGTCAATCAATTAAAAATTTACAGAATATTAGATGTGCACTGTTGAGCCTTTTTTTTTATATGTCCTGGAAGAAAAACACTAATTGAAACAGAGTCCTGAAGTGGTCACATCAGGCCTTTGGGAACAAGGACCCTGTGCATGCATACAAAAGGGCCGTTAGGACATTAGGACACTGAGAAAGACTAATCATCTCACCCCAGAGTAAAGGACATGATGGACCCTTGAGTGGCTTTAATAATTGATTTGACCCTCTAATGTCTTCCTGTGGTCTCTCCTTGCTGTATATCACAATAATCATGATGATATTGACAATAAGGATAATAATTTGGTTCTGAGATATGTGCTGTCGCCTTACAAAGCAGTCGCACTCAGCATGAAACATGGGTTTGTTTTTGCTCCCTGAATTGTCTTTTTGTGACTTTGTGTGACTTGTAGCAGAATCTCAGCAAATCTGACATCGAAAAACAACTACAGAAAAATAAAACAAAGTGGGGCATCAGTCGACCGAAAAAACACCCGGCATCATGGATAAACTTTATTCGCACATGCCTATGTGGCAATACAAAATAAAGGCTCATTTCCACAATTGAGAGATGACGATTCTTTTTAAGTGTACTTTATTTACTTCTAATGTTTGTTTTCATAAAATTGAATGTACTGAGCCCGATAGTACTTAGAGCAGTTTAATAGGATTTTATCCCAGTGTGTGAGTGTGTATGACTTTGACACTTTCTGTTCATAAAGGTTCCTGCGTGTGTCAGTAAAAACTTTTATTTCCCTGAAATATAGAATAAAAAATTATACTTTCAGTAGTTGAATTGAAAATCCTCTGTAAATATTTCAGTTGCCAAATTATTCATTATTCTTTATAATATGAACACAGCAGGCAGAGTGACTCTGCCAGCAAGGCATTTAAGGGAACTTGGGATACCAGCACCATTTTGCATCGTTCAATACAATACAAAAGGTGTTTATAGACTTTTAATTTTGGCCGTTTAAAGGAAACAGCCTGGGCATCCATGCTTTGTAGAGTACACTGAAACCTCACTGAAATTACAGTTGCATTTTATTGAATTTGAGTCAGTTAATATAATCAATACGCAGTACTTTTTGAGCGGTGTCAAATAAATACAGGAAGAGATGTTGACTTTGTGGACTGACCTCTGACTTCTGACTTTACTTTCTCAAAACTCCTCAACATGGCTACATGCTGTATCTATTATCATAGTGTAATTCCTAAGAAAGCCCGCATGAAATCTAAGTAAAGTGTAGCCTAAAAAAAAGTTTGTCCCAAAGCTGATTCAGCAGCTACAGCCTTGCTCCAAACAAGCTAAATTAAATATTAAACTTATTTAACACGTGAGTATCACATGTACAGCACAATGATTCTAAACCGTGTTAAATGAAACGCAGGATTTGCAATGGGGAGGGCAATGAATTGATGTCAAATGGGTATAAAAGAGATCGACATCAAGCTGCTGAATCGAGACTCAGCCTCTACAGGACAGGTACTGTCATCTGACTCTGAGAGAAGTTGCCACACCGTGACTATGCCAGGTTGATGTTTATTATGTTTTTCATTTGATTGCTTCATTTTTGCTTCATGTCTTGATCACATAAAGAAATTTGCAACAGATAACAGAATGTGGCTGCAAACTGCTGACTAAAATGTTTGATGTATAAGCTTTTTCTTATTGTCTCTTGCAGGGTTTCCATCAAATCAAAGAGAATGGAAAGCAACATGACAGTCTCGGGCGATATCCTTGAGATCCAGGGCTTTGACATATCTCCAGAGTTTGTGTATCCTCTGTTTTTCCTCCTGCTGTTTGTCTACTTTTCATTGCTTTTTTCTAACATTGGAGTCCTTGTCCTCATCATCACTGAGAAGAGTTTGCACCAGCCAATGTATATGCTGTTTTGCAACCTGTCTGTGAATGATCTCATAGGTAACACAGTCCTACTGCCTCAGCTGATGGCTCACATCATTTCAACAGAGCGGTTCGTCACCTACAACCAGTGTGCTGTTCAAGCCTTTTGCAGCCACACGTTCGGCTCAGCCTCTCATATCATCCTCATCATTATGGCAGTTGACAGATATGTGGCGATTTGTCACCCCTTAAGGTACAGCTCAATAATGACCACCAAAACTGTGATCGGGCTGTCAGTGTCTGCATGGGGGATGTCATTACTGCTCGTGTCTGTTCTGATCGGTCTCACGGTGAGGCTGTCCCGCTGTAGATCACTTATACAAAACGCCTACTGTGATAACGCATCACTGTTCAAGCTCTCCTGCGACGATGTGTCCATCAACAATATCTACGGGCTCTTTTTCACCGTGCTGCTGTTTAGCTTCTCGATCGGAGGCATGGCTGTCACCTACTTCCGGATAGCTCTCATCTGCTGGATCAGGAAAAGCAAAGAGCTGAATAGCAGAGCGCTGCAAACATGCACAAGCCACCTCGTTCTTTATCTCATCATGCTCTGGTCGGGGTTTTTAACAATCATATTGCATCGTTTCCCAGATTACCCAGACTTGAGGAAGATTGCATATATTTTATTTCACGTGGTCCCTGCTAATTTAAATCCTGTCATTTATGGAATGCAAACAAGGTCATTACGGGATAAAATCATACAAATACTGCAAAGAAAAGTGACTCCATTATGACATGCTTAAGACATGCTCTTAGATAATCCTAGAATGGATATTTAGTTTTTTTTAGTTATTATCCTTGTTTGTGTTATTTTCTTCTCTGTGTGACATTTTGTGTTACATGATGATTACTTTTTGGCAAACTAAATATTTGTGTTTTCTTCAAATGAAAACTGGGGGAGACATATAATAAGCCTTTTTAGCTTTTTGGCCTCCCCTGCATATTGTGTTTTTAATGATTGAATAGAGGATTCTATCTCATTTGATTAATCTTGATTATTTATTTATTCTTCTTGTTTATTCAAGTTTTTTTTCTTATCTTTTCTGATCTTGTTCTTTATTGCTGCTGGTCTCTGAGAGCTACCAAACAACATTTTGTTGTATGACTACAATGACAAATGAAGTGTCTTATGTCCTATCTAAACGGTTTTTGATAATGGTGATCTTATGTGCTACTAAATAAATCAAATCAAAGGCTTGATCATACGACACTTCTAATTGAATCACTTTTTACACCTGTTTCTGAAGCCTGTCTGTATCTGGAGCACAACGGTGTTTTTTATATATATATATAGATGCCTTATTTTTAATTGAAACATCAAATTTTTTTTTCTTAATTCCTTTCGTGTATTCTTAGGAAACAACCCGATTCACAAAAGTCGGGACACGTGTTCCTGAGTCTGTATAGTAACACAATCATTTGTTTTACAAAGTGGTGAACCTCGCCCCATCCTTGCTGCAGAACGACTGAGCCTTTTGAGGACGCCCGTTTCATCCCCAATAATGATGCAAACAGCTGCTTCCATGTTTCAAACAGGTGTTTCTGAGCTTTCCACAAGTTTCCCAGTCTTGTGT
>OMLP01043140.1:0-12500 GCA_900302685.1 Spondyliosoma cantharus | reverse complement strand
AATGTGCACATCATATCGTTTAAAACATGTGGTACCGAATAAAGTATAAAAGTATCAATTACTAAAAAATACATTGTCCAGCGGAATAGTACTACTTCAAATTCTGTAACTGGCCACAGTAACCGGAAATGGAACCTGCAACAAAGCCAGCAGTGGAAAGTGCTGAGGAACCCTGATAATTACCCATTTTGTGCAAAAAGCACACCCTCTCTCCAGGACATGTATTGATTCATACCAATTCCATCTGCAACAAACTAATGCTTAAGAGGCCAAAAAAGACTGCTTCTTGTAAAAGAAGTCATTATAGCCCCAAATTATGTTCCATAATTCTCTCTGACGTTTTTATCAAAACAATTTTTTATCAAATCTAAAAATATTGTGGCACAGATTTGATTGTGGGGAAATATTTTTTTGTCTCATGCCTGAGTTAGTGCTTAGGTTTGGGATCCATTTTTGACATTAATAATGTCCAAATAAAATTTCCAATATCTGTTAAGACTTGATATTTAGTTGAACGAAGATAGATTTTCTTTTGATTTACTGCCCTTTTATTTGAAAGAACATGTTCTCTCTCTCAACAAGAAGAACTGGAGTTCACCTAAGGAGACCCTGGGACAGATCCAAGAGCTCTGGCAGGTTCAGTCAGCACCGCACGGGCTCAACGTTTGTCTCATTCAGAGGGGCCAGGAGTGGGCCACAGCACAGACTGGGGCTGAACAGCGCTTCCCTATTGCTACTTACACTTTGTTTACTTTCAAATGTTAAAACTACCCCTCATCAACAAAGTTCACAAGCTCACTGTCCCCCAACACCATTAAAATGAGTACTGAGCAGCCTGAAAGGAAGAAAGGGAAGCAAAGAAGAATAAATGAGGATGTGTTTTCTCACACTGAGGGAGCTCACTCATATGATGGGTAGGAGATGAAACGGGTTTGATCGCTTAAGTATTGATAGGAGGAATATAATCCAAGCAGCAGGTCCACTAGACATGCTGAGGGGACTGAGGGGACAAAACTTTTTTTCCCCCCTGACACATTTATCTGTCTGGGGCCTATCTTGGAGCTCCTGTGTGTTTCATGACATTTACTGGAAAAGTACATTAGGTAGAGAATGAGGGGGACAGCGTTAAGGGGCCCACCCACAGGACTGTTTTCATGTTATCCTCATTTTGCAAAAGAAAGCAAGAGGCTGAGGTGGTGGCAAGGCAGCTGCATTCACAGACAGAAGACACCTTTGCTCCATGGGACATCCGGAGGGTAGATAAGGGGGCCACAGAATTGAGGGGTACCACTGGGCGCCATTATAGTATATAAATCTTGTAACTGGGAAGGGTGATTAGCTTGGCTACATTAGCATACGGCGGCAGCAAAAACTTTGGTTTCCTGGGCACAGTGTAGGGCAAAAAGATGTTTTTCCGCACCCATGTAGAGGATCAAAGCTTGAGGGGCCCCCTTTTGAAGGCCCTGAAACCAGTGTGCAAGAACCAAGGGGGGTGGGGGGCGCCCCATCTCATAGACATAAAAAGGGTGGGTGGATGGGGAGGGTACTTGTCCCACTTACATCAGATATGGCACATTTTCATAGAGCATCTATCTATCGACCACTAACTCAATTTCTGATAAAAACAAATCTTAGGGCCCCCATTCTCTCTGAAACAAGTGTGGGAAAGTTTTGAGCTTAAGGACGTTGTCATTAAAAGAGAAAGACCCCTCCCCATCACCTATTTCTAGGCCCCTTTGAGACAAAAAAAAAACCTGACGGGGACCAACTGAACAATAAATCTGTTCTTACACATTGTGCGGTAGCCGAGAATTAGGTTGATGAGTGGGGAGGGGGACAAACTGGAAAAGTCCTTTCAATGAAAACAGATTCTCACAGGATATGAAAATCTTGCCTTCTTAATGGAGTGACCAATTCCTCACATCACATCATACAAACGAGGCTGAGCCACAATGACGTGTTCAACGAGGTCATTGGGGATGTTGTGAGTGATCAAAGTGTGCAGATTAAGAGGGAGGAGATGGGAAAAGCTTTTTCTGGCGATCTATGACGAACTATGGACATAGAGAAAAAATCCTTCTGTTCTACAAATCCTGAACAGGGATGGTAGATAGGCGCCCTGGAGGCCAACAAAATGGAAAAGCCATTAATAAGAGAAAAACACAAATAGTGACGTCCAGAAGAGAACCGGGGGACATTTTTCAGGAAGAGAGGAATCGTGATCCCTGAGTATTGTTGTACATTAAGGGAGCGTCAAGTGGTTACAGCAACATGAGAAAACATTTGTCATCACGCATCAAAGACTGTATTAGACCCTAAGGATGCTGGTTACTTTAAATTTTACCTGAAGTAACAGTGACAAAATGTGTTCTACTCTCAATTTGTATCTATTTGTGCCTATGCTCCAAGATCAGGAAGATCTGGATCTTCAGACTCTGCACTTGGTGCTAGAACGCATCTCAAATGCATCAGATTAGCCACTTGAGACCAGATTTGCTTTTACTTATGGGAAACCATGATGTTTGATAGTCAGCAAAAATATATGATTGTGTGTGGCTTTTATTGCTTTTACCATCAGCCAGCAGAACTCATCTGAAGTCTCTAGAGCTATACTTCCAAAAGACTGGACATACAGTTCAGTGTGTCATCACATATGCTTTCAAGGTATGCTTTGGCATGTGGGACCTTGCTTTATTGAATATTTTTGGGTTAAACGTAAACAAACTGATCAATTTTAACTAATTTGTCCACTGAGATGAGTGAAATTGAGAAATAATCTACATTATATGGTTGTCGTTACAATAATGCTAATTACCTGTGTAACTAAATTTAATAAAAGTTACAAGTTTCAGAAATGTGTTTTCATTTTGACTAATATTTGTTAAATTTTAGCTTGAATAAATGAAAACTAATCTATCAATTATTCATCATTGAAATACATGAAATTTTGATTAAATGTAGTTAAGATTTTAATAATTTCAAAACAAAATGACTGAGCAGTGAATGAGCCAATTCATAAGGCATCACATCAATATGCTTAGTAGTCTGTCAGTGAGTGCTTTGCACAACAGAAGCACAGGCTACAGCCCTTTCTAACCACACACCTCTAGTTCACACACTGTTGGCTTTCACTTGATTTCTGGTGTTTTAATGGCCAATAGGTGGCTGGTGCCACTCTTCTCTGATAACAGAGAATAGGCTTGCACATGCATACAACTCCTTACAAACCGCGTATCATTAGTCCATAATACGACACTGTTATTGCTTGTACATAACATACAAAATACTGTGTTATCCCTTGATTTATTCTATTAGTCTTAAAAATGGCCAATGAAAAATGAAATAAGGAGACACTGGCAGGAGGTCAAAAAATATTTAACTGAGATGTTCCCTTTTACTGGAAAAGCTACATTTTTCCCAAAAAGATCATAAACTGAAACAATAATCACCACTGCTGAGATTTCCTTCTCCAACCATGTACACATAATTCAAAAGTCGGTGTGCGCATGGCTCTGCACAGATTCCTGATCGAAAATGACGCTACTGTTCCACAAACCTGATATCAAATTAGTTTGCATGTTACACAATAAACCGAGTTATTAGGTAAACAAAAATAATGAGGGATGAGACACCAAAGCCAAACATGTGGTGGTGTTTCAGGGCTGGGAAATCGCGGGTCGTTCTGTGCCATAACCTCTTCCATTGAGCATGAATCTTTGAGACTTTGGGCCGTTTCGGCACGTTTGTCGGAAGTTAACCAGACACATTGTTTTAACCTTTGCCGGAGGAGCCTCTGTCTCATTCCCAGGGGCTGGCTGTGTAAAAGGGTCAATGACTTCAATAGGCCTTCATTAAGCACAGTAAGTGTCAACAGTTAATTATGCAAATTAGGAGACCCCTCATGTGGTCATGTGGGTCCCTGGCCTCCCCCTTTCATTACAGCCTCACACACACACACAAGAAAACATACCACCCTGCAGACACAAACACACACACACACACACACCATATAGCACATACATTCACTTATACACACTGTATCCCTTTCATACATTACTTTTCCTCCTCACTCATTTCTTGTCAGGAATCAGAAATGGAGTGTTATGGTGCTGATACATAAATGGAGGCCAATGAGGCCCCTGAGGTCTCCAGTGGCTTTTCTTGCCATCAAAGAACCTCCGGAAGGTTCTTGCTGGGTGAAGCTGAAAGCCCACCAAGTTCTCCTCATCAAGACTGGGGAGTAGGGGGCATCGGTGCCCCCTCAAAAACAAAATGGAGAAAAAAAACCTGCATCAAAACAGTCAATTAGGCAAAAATGCATGACAGCCAAATTCGAACATTGTTTCTGTGATGGTAATGACAGGCCTTTCGCTCCTCTGCCTCTTCCACACATGTGATGTCTGCGGCCCCCTGATTTTCAAAGGCTGGGAAGCCATCAGTAATTAATAATCACACGCTTTGGGCCCCTCAGTTGTGACTGGCGGATTCTTTGTAGGGCCAGCCTCAAAACCCCTCAAATCTACTCTCACCTACCTCTTCTCACCCCATCATCGCCAGTTTGTGTCCATCTCCCCGGTAAATGCCTCTATCACTGCCTGCTGTTTGGTTCAGGTACATTGTTTATCCAACATTTCAGGGGGTCCACTCCATTGTATCTTGTGGGCGCCAATTTTAACCAGCTCCCCCTCAACCCTCCGTCTAAACCCGTTCACCTCCCACTAATTGTGTCGAGATAGGGTTGTTGGGGGTTGCAGGGGTAGACAGATAATATGGCCTCCGTTGAGAGTGAACACCAAACACCACCACCCCAAGAACTGTCTAACAATACTTTTGCTTTTGGAACCACTTTTATTTGTTATTTTATTTTCCTTAGCGTTTTTCCCGTACAAAACAAACTTCTCAAAAACAACAGGCTCAAAGGGCTTATGTAATAGTAAATCAGAACCAGATTGTGGCCTCCACTGGTCCAAACCCACCCAAGTGAAGCTCTGAGAACCTTCACCATGTGATACAGGTGTCACATGTTCTTTTGATACAAGCAAGAACATCTTGGTGTAAACTCAGCATAAGTCTATTACTGAATCATACTATGTTGATGCTCTCATGCAAAAATATGTGATGATGTCTGTATTACTGGATTTCATTTCGATAATCAAGTGACAGGCTTACAGTGCAAATTTCAAAATAAATGCTGAACACATGCTGGTCTAGTATGCAGGTATTATATGGTGCTTATCCATATGTGACTAGCTGGTTGATGAATGAGCATTGGCCAGGAAACAGAAAAGGTCAGTGAGGTTCAGCTCTGCCTAGCTGACCCATATGTGTGTATGCAGTGCAGTCAGGAAGTATAAGGATAGTGACTGTTTGTCATGGTAACATCACATTTGACATAGAACCGAAACAGCTAAACTGACTTGACTTAATAAAAAAGGTGACAGATGTCAGAAATCTACAAGGTATATGTCATGCTATGTCACCTCCAGCCAATAGGTAGGGCAGGTAGGCATTTGTCCACTTTCATTTAACAATTAAGTATTTTATACATTTCAAGATATTCAAATACTGGACATCTTGTATGTTGTTTTCGTTTAAGACCATGGAAAAATGTCCCTTGCTTAACAGAATGAATGGAAATTAAGTTTTATTAGTTTCCTTTTTTTCCTTTTGAAAAATGCTCTGATCGGTGACTCAAAAATCGTTATGCAATCCGAGTCATGAGTAGGGGGGTAAACTGAAAGCCAGAACTTTAACCTCAAAGCCATTGTTTCATTTAAAATGAAATGTGCTAGAGTACAGAGTCAAGACCACAAAACATGTGTCACTTCCCTAATACTTTGTGACTGCAGTGTACATGTGTGTGAAAGATGGTGAAGATAGGAAAATCTTTGGGCTGAACCAGAGAAACATGTGTGTGAAGGCTACCACTATACAAACTGTAACACTAAATCCCAAACGGGGAGCATTCGACTAAAGCCAATGGACTCCACATGTCTCCCCTACTTCAAAGAGGGACAAAAGATGTATTACATCATACCAGCCCATCCCTCCGCAGGCATACAAGTCAATATATGATATTAATACAAATAAAAAATAAACTAAAACTGCATATTTTCTACAGTAACAATACAAGAGTCTAAACTGTGAAAATATCGAAAGCTTTGGAAGTGGCCAGGAGCAAAACCAATATTATTAATTTCGTCTTATTCACCGAGTCAATTCATGTATTCTCTGCATTATCCTGACACCTACTGATCTATAGTAATACAGACAAAGTGGCAAATAAACACTAAAAAAGGTCTACCAGAGTTATCTCAGCCAGAAAAATGTGACTGTTTCCCCTTGTGCAGAATTGCATCTGGTAAATGACAAAATAAATAATAACATATAAACAGTGCAGATCAACAACATGTGAGACTGTGTAACAACTTGCTACGATCCATAAAGATTACCAGATGACTCCACATTACTAACAAAATCATACTTTACCGGAAGAAGAAATTAACACCAGACACAAGGCACATGCACACACCCCCCCCAACACACACACACATACAGAGACTAAGAGGCTGGCGGATAGATGTGCGTACGGCAGTATTGCGCAAAAGGAGCTTTCATAAATGACTGAGCACAGAGGGAAACGTTTACTTAGTCAAAGACAGGAAAGAACAGACTGAGGCCAACTGTGCCATGATCCATCACAGGCCTATCCATGACATTGCACAGTGCAACTTGATTCAGAGGTAGCCTAAGCCCTTCCCAGGGCTGCCCTCCCCAGAGAGAGAGCATCCAACCTACCAACTGTGGATGAGTGGGTATGATAGGGCGCCGGGAAAATGTCTACATGTCAGAAAAGTGCTCCAGAGAATCTAGAGAAACTATGGATAGAAATAAATCACCTGATGATAACCTGCTGGGGAGATTCAAGGTGTTTCTAATCCTGAAGAATCCTGAACTGTTGTTGAGTGATGAAAAAGAAAAGTTATCATCATGGTCTGGTAAACTCTTTCTTGAAGTGCTTTGTTTTGAAAAAATCCCCTGTGTAAAGTTAGTCTGGTATCATTTACAGAACTAGAAATGGCACAGTAAAATATACACAGGTTAATGGTTTTCATAGAGTCAAATACTTCCAGGGCTTAATCATCGACGTTCTTGGCCCCCTTTCACTTCTGTTTTAAAAAGAGTGAAAACAATTGCACACAATAAACAAGCTTGAAGAAAAAAACAGTGATCTGTCCTCAGACAAAACCCTTCAAAGTGTACACTTCTTTGATGTGGCTTTTGTATGCTATTACACATCACCACAAAAAATTCTCCACTTTCGTTAGCCCTTTACTACCCAGAGGTTTTCAATACATCCTCCTATGACCATGCTGGTTAATGCCTCTTAAAGCAAACCACAGTTAAGCATGTGATATAAAATCAAAAGATGAAGGGAATTTCCTTTACTGGGTTAGGTGCCCCCAGTTGACTCCTTGAGTACAATGGCATATGATTTACTTTGCATGGTACAGATTAAAAGCCTTGCAGCCAACAGCCTATGTTCATCTAATAGCGACGACTCCACAAGTCCATACTGACAAAGCTTAATTCATGGCTGTGTGTGCTGTTAGTTAGAAAAGGTAGCTCGCAGCGTATTGACGAATAAATATGACACAATACTCTAAGAAATGGAGTATTTTTGAATGGAAATCATCATATCAACTTTCTGTAGTAAATGTACATCTGAGCTGATGAGCTGATCAGTGACTACATGGCTCCACCCAGAGGACGCAAGAGTGAATTTTATGGACTGATCCATGTGCATGAATCACACATAAAGATATTTTATTTATTTTACAGAAATTCAAACTTTATTATTTATATCAGTTCTGAAAACCCTTCAGCATTTGTTTTTGACATACTTGAAAAATAACCCCGAGGTCTTAATTTGCAACAAGAGCACTGGTTTCAGATAAAACCACTAAAAACAGGCTGTAGCGATGTCAAGGCAACAGAAATATGCCTAATGCCTTTGAGCTGATCAGTAAAGAATGCTACTGTCAAGTCTGCTGTTGTTTGTTAATCTCTATAGAAATACGAGAGATAAGTGGAGGTGAAACGTATAATCAGTTGATTAAAGTGCCAACAGACAACTATCCCCCGCAGCGTTTGTAGACGTTATTATTGGTGGCGCCACTATTGTTGAGACAACTTGATCGTTTTTGTTTTTCTTGCACAACAACATCATAGGGCAAAACATGAGTTTATTCAATCATTTAGTCTTCAACAGAAATGGATGGCCAGTTCGCCTTCTGTTTCCCAGGTGACATTGTGCCCGGTGGCAAGCAAGCCTGTACAGGGATAGCCTGGTTCATAAGGAACCAATGTAAATGCTGACGGTTTCATTATTCTAAATCCATTACACTGTGAAATCAACATTTACTTCATAATGATACATTGAAGCAGAAAACTTGTCGATTGCCAGTGTAATAGATAAGTTGATTGACAGAATTATGTGTCATATATCTGGTGAAAGCATCACATTTGCAGATTCAAGCTCCTCAAATGTAATCATTTCCTGTCTTTCTCTGTCAGAAACTGGATACTTTGGGTATTTTCAACTGATCCAAAAAACAAAAACAGCTTGAAGGCATCACTTTTACTCTGAAAACTTGTGCAGGGTATGTGTTGATTATTATTTAACTTGCTGGCAACAACTGACTTATTGACAAACTTTAACACCTCAGAAAAAAGACCACACGCTGGACAATATTTGAAGATCCTCTTCCAAAGAATTAGGCCCTTGCGCATCGATCTGTGTTAGATGGTGTCATTCATGCGCTAAGCTCTGCCTGTTGGGATATTAGACTGTTCTTCAAGAGGGAAAATCTCAAGCTCTTTGACAGATGAGGGGGATTTGGAAACCAAATGTACACTCTGTGCTAAACTACATCCCATAAGAGTTCTGTGAACAGTAGAGCCAGTCATCTTGGAAGACATGGGAGACAATCTTTCTCTCATAAAAACACAGAATTTGTCTAGTCTTATTCAAAGGGAAATCATCACGCTGGAAAGCAGGAATATCATGAGAGAACAAGTATTTGTACATATGAGTGCACTGAGTACTCAAAGTGATCTCATGTTTCGTGCCCATTACACAATTACAGACCGTAATCATCGACTCAATATGGCTGCCAGTTCAATCGCAGATATTATTGGATTAAGACATCTTTTAGCTTTTTATCCAAACATGATCTCCAGGTAAAAAGGTGAAAAATTACTCATCTGTTTGGGGTGAATGTTAAACCAGCTCTCAACTCTTGTCAGTTCTACTTTACTTTTCTGTGTCTCTTATTTGCATCTAAACAAGTCTTGAATTCCAGTGAGGTGAGTTGCAACCACTCGTCTTCTTTGGAAAGCAGCGAAGAATACTTTTTAATCACTTCAAGATTCAAGAATACTTTTATAGACTTGTTTTTAACACTTTCTGATGTTTTTTGTTGTTGTCTTTAGTCTTTCACATCACTGTGAAAAGCTGTAACCCACTTTGGAACATGAAATACATTTGGAACATTAGGGTATTAACAATTTCCCTGTTTTGCTTCGTCATTGATGTGTGATCTTTTGAAAACACATCAATGTCAGATGACTGTCAGATGTCCTAACAATAACAAAAAATTTACTAAAAGGCATTAAATAGGAACTTGTAATCGTGGACTATTTAGTACAGAGATTAAGTCTTTCTTCATGTGGTGCTGCAGTTTTTCCCAGCATAAAACAATAACCACCAAATTCCTATGTAGAGTTTAAAGGGCTAAAGTTCTAACATGACCACACCAAGTCTCAACAGAGTGCTATACACATTAAACAACAGTCTAGTGGGGTCTGCAGTAAAAGATGCATGACATAGATGACCTCAACAACTCACTATAACTTCCCCTGGTTGTCTGCAGTGTCAGTTTGGTAACATTAGAGGGCGCCATTACTCTTTATTTGAATCAGTGCCTCAGTCAGACATACCAGGCATGCCCAGACAAATCCTTTATTCACTTCCACAACACTGGGATGAAGCTTATTTTAAGTATGCTAGCACATCAGCACTGATCTTGGATGTAACCAGTTTGGGAAGTTTAGCTGCCAATTTGATCTAAGATCTGGACATACATCAGCTAAAGTGTAACTGAAAATTATATCCCATTAAAAAGCCATAGAAGAGCAGTCATTTTCTGTTCCTGTTTTTAAAAGGGTGTAACGAATGGGAATACTGGAAATGGAAATACTATGACTGTACATCTCACTGGTATGGCTGGTAACCATCTGACATTTTTCAGTAGTGCTGTTAGCTTCGGTAATGATGGCAAAAATCAATTTCATACCAGGTTTTGTTCTTTTGTATCATTTAAAAAAGAAGCCAAACTTCACAACTTGAATCCATCTAAACATAAGCACCCCAACAACCCTAATACAATAATGTCTAACATTGACCAACATACACTTTATGTATCTGTCCTACCACCAGATCCGTAAACATCCATGTAAGATTGAACCTCCTTGAGTCTGTTCAGACCAAGATGTGCAAGCGCAGGGTTTATTTTTAACTCTGAATTACACATACATTATGTAGGGCGCTTACAGTTTATAAATGATTTAATGTGGGTGTATGCATCTGGGCATATCCCTACAGACATCAACAACACAGCTGCCCACATTTATCACACTTCCTCCACACAAGGCCAAAAATATCTGCGCTCATTGAAAAAATTGGAAGAGGAAACCCCTTTTTATGGGATTGGGTCGCTCTCTCACCACTGTTATCAAAGAGGATTACATCTGGGGGTGGGGACAGGCTTCAGCGGGTACAACAGTTGTGTGGCCACAATGTGTTGTGTAATATTTTCATCTCACAAACCAGACAGTTAACAAACACAAAAGCTCCAACTCTACAATTTCAGGTCTCACAATGGCATTTCTACAGAAAACATTGTTTCAAAAAGTTCATAAGACCTGGTTTTGTTCTTGTGGTGATATAGCAGTGAGTGATTTAATTGCTTGTACTTAACAAGGATTGATGTCTATTATATGGCCCTACAAAATAGAGCTGTCAGAAATAGTAACTGGAGCATGATCTGCACCAGCTCCATTGTCATAATTAGAAATACCTCAGAGATTGCATTTACTATGGTGCTGACAGTTATTTTACAACATTAGGCAGAGAATTATTCCAGTTCTCTGTGACTTTACCTGAAGTCTCTATCAGAGTGACTGCTAGTGGCAAACGAAGTTAGATAGCTAGATATGTGTAGACACTTTTTAATGAAAGTCTCATGTTCAGCTTCAGCTTCATCATGCTGAAACTCCTCCTGGGATGTAAGAGGTGTCAGAGTTTCCTCAACTACTTAAAACCTATGAGTGGACTCCCTAAATGTGTGGAGCTTTGTCACATGTCAGATTTCGTTGTTTAGGGATTTGTCATTTTATCCCAATAAGTAACCAAAGAAGATGTTCCCAGGAGAGACAGAGAGACAGAGAGAGAGAGAGAGAGAGAGAGAGAGAGAGAGAGAGAGAGAGAGAGAGAGAGAGAAAGAGAGAGAGAGAGAGAGAGAGAGAGAGATGGGATTTTTAAATCACCAAATATTTGTATCAGTATCAGCCTTAAAAATCCTTTATCGGTCGGGCTCTACTTCAAATGAATGGATTGTTATAAGGCCTCAGCACAGTTCAATGAAGGGCAGGGAATCATCTGAAACATGTAAGGCTGGGAGCCCCGAGGATCAGGATTTAAGGACACTGGCCTCATCCACAGATTATTTTAAAAATTAGAGCTTCCAACCTGAACCAGTTTTATAAGAACCAGGGCCCGTATTCACAAAGAATCTTAAGGCTAAAAGTAGCTCCTAACAGGCGAATTTAGGAGCAACTCCTAAAAATAATGGGCGTGTCAGTCATAACTTTAGGACTCCTAATTTTTGAAAATAAGAGTTATTCACAAAACATTTTAGGCCTAAAAGTAGCACCTAAGTCTGGGAGACCTAGTCACAAAAAGTCCTAAAATGGCTGCAGTCAATCCACAACCGAATGTTTTGGAGACGCTAAATGACAGGGAATTATTAAAACGATATCGGATGGACCGCAAAGGGATTGAAGTTGTGGTTGAGTTGGATGCAATAACAACCTTAACCAACCGAAACAATCCAATAACGCCAAGTTAAAAGGTTTGTCAACACTCCGGTATTTGGCTACAGGGAAAATGCAGCCCTGCAACTTGGATAAGACAGGGATATCACGGCCATCAGTAATCTACCAAACCATAAACACGCTCTGTAGACCCCATATAATCCGTCAGTTTATCTGATTTCCTTTAGGCAATTGCCAATAACAAAGAATCAAAGCCAAATTCATGGAAATTGCAGGTATACCCAGTGTGATCGGTGCCATTGATGGGACGCATATTAAAATAATTGCACCTTCTCAGGATGAAGACGTCTTTGTCAATCGGAAAAAGTTGCATTCCATCAATG
>OMLP01043139.1:0-10025 GCA_900302685.1 Spondyliosoma cantharus | reverse complement strand
TCTGCATCTCTTGTGTTCTGGGGAAAACGATAGTGGTGTTAATGGCCTTCAGGGCCACGCTCCCAGGTAGTGATGTGATGAAATGGTTTGGGCCTGCACAGCAGAAACTCAGTGTCCTGGGTTTCACTCTTGTACAAGTTATCATTTGTATCCTCTGGTTAACAATTTCTCCTCCTTTTCCCTTTAAGAATCTTAAAACATTCAAGGACAAAATCATCTTAGAGTGTGCTCTGGGCTCAGCTGTAGGCTTTTGGGCTGTACTTGGGTACATAGGACTTCTGGCCGTGTTGTGCTTTATTCTTGCTTTTCTGGCTCGGAAACTGCCTGATAATTTCAATGAAGCCAAATTTATCACCTTTAGCATGCTGATATTCTGTGCAGTATGGATCACATTTATCCCAGCATATGTCAGCTCTCCTGGGAAGTTCAGTGTAGCTGTGGAGATATTTGCTATTCTGGCTTCAAGTTTTGGATTGCTCATTTGTATTTTTATTCCAAAATGTTATATTATCTTACTGAAACCAGAGAAGAATACAAAAAAGAATATGATGGGGAAGGGAGCACCAAAATCTTCCTGAATCTTCCTTAAAATGATATGTTGGCTCAGACATTCTAGTACCATTATAATTATTTACACAACAATTTGTTAACCAGACTGTCAAGTAAATATCATATTTGATTTGATTGAGTACTTGGATTGTATTACTCTAGAATGTTCCTCTATGTATATTTTCCTTCATTACATAAAATACTGAGATGAAAAAAATTGAATACAATATAATATACAGTTATATCAACTAATAAAAATGATTAAATACAGATACATTTACGACCCTGATCCAGAATTCTTTGCTGATTCCACAGCTACAAACACTGTTGTTCAAATTGTGATGAAAGAGAAAAGCACATTTGCACAGACAGACATGTCTTCAGCTTGCCCTGCAATGAGCTGTAGACCTGATTGCATGGCCTCAAGAGCAGAGCAAAGCTAAGCAAAGAGCAAAGTTAACTAACTGGTGAACATATAAGAGCATCTTACAACTAAAGAGTTAATGGAGAAAAAAAACAGCAAACAGATGAGTTAAAATCTGAGTGACGTTCATTAGGTAAATAATAAATAATGACTCCTAATCAATGCTGACACTGCTCTTTGTCTGCTTGAAGTGGAAATAAGCACATGCACAAACACATGTAGTTGACAATTGCAATGACACAATAGCCATATAAGAGTTAGTGGACTCAACTAGCATCAGTGAATGTTGTTCTCTTTTAACAGAGCAGAGAGATATGCTCAATAAGGTGCATAAAGTCACATTCTTTGGACTGTTGCAAAATGTCTGACCTAAAAACAAATGGCAATTGTTTTAAAATAAAATATATAAAATAAAAATATTCCACTTGCAACTGTCAAATCACTAACACTTTACAATAACCATCATTTATAAATGGTAAATAGATCATTTATTAATGTAAGTTAATAGTTACTTTACCATTAACAGACAATGAAATTATAATCAATAATGTGTATTAATTATTAATAGACTATTTATTAACGGTTTATAGTTGCACTCATTCTAACATTTAATAACAGTAAATGGTTAATATTTGGTTTATAAACCATCTATAAACATTAATTAGATGGTTATTGTAAAGTTGCGACTGATGTTTATAATAATTACTTAATGATTAATAAGCTGTTTGTAAACCATCAAGTAACATTTATTTGACTTCTTTTATTGGTGATCTATAGCAGAGTGATTATTTTGCATTGATAAAAGAAAAGGATCTGATCATCATATTGAACACATTTATGAACAGAGAGTCAATAACATGCAACACTGTACCACAGATAAACATGGTGGTAGACAAGAATGGTTGGATTACACCACAGCAATGACAACTTAATTTTAAAATTAATTGATGACACAATATTCAGGCACACTGAACTTTAAAATTAAATATTTCAGTGTCTACTCACCCCATAGTTCCACAAATTAACAATATACAACAAAGCAATGAACAACATCACACACTCTAGAATGTCAATGTGTTCCCTTCTTGGCATCATTTATTTGTCTATTTGTATTGCTTTGCAGTATCATGGAGCAGGCTCCATGGACCATTATAGTGTTTTTCTAATGGTCATGGTCATGGCCAGCCATTCATTCCACTCAATCATAATCAGGTGATCTCTTAGTAGATCCTCGGTACAATTCCCCCAGGGTCTCCCAATGGTCTCCTTGTAGCTCCTTCAGGCCCTCTCAATGTGTTAAGTGTGGCAGCCTGTATCAGCATTGACATACTCCTGTATCCAAATTCAGGCAGAGCCTGATGGCAGGCCCTCCACTCATCAGTCAGTATTGTGGATCCCGTCCGAACATGGTGCAGAACCAGTGGGATCAGCTCTCATCTGGTCCGTCTTTCCACCAAGCGGAGAACAGGCATTGTCTTCTGTCCTCTGTGCTTCACACCCAGCATTGGCACACCCACCCACCAACCATTCTTCCACGTCCATACTGTCAAAATATTTAAATAGAACACATATTAGAAATGGTAGTTATTCACATGATGTGTGACTAATATATGGTAATCATTTGACCATTAAGACATAAAATCAAACTAATTTAATTTTCTTAAATGAGTTATAAAAATGATTATATTCTTGTAAGTATGGATTAACCCCACCATCAGCAAATCCTTCTTCTTGGTACAAATAGTTTTCTCATGACAATGTTTTCAAATTTGCTGTCAGCATTAGTGAGCATTAGGTGGCAGTCTCCTTACCTGTTATTCATACAGTCACAAAACCCAAAGATACATCTCCTCATGGAAAATACATTTGTCAAAATGACCTATTGAGTCCACCATATAGGTTTTTCCACCATTTCAAATGTTAATATAAAAGCACATCTTCCCCTACTCATACTACTGTTGACTGTACATCTGTCTTACTCAAAATTAAAGCAAAATATATTTTTCCTCTTGCCCGGAGTGCTATCTGTCCACCCATACAGTTTTGGTTTGATTTGCAGTTTTTTTGGAAATATCTGCCATATAGATGTCTGCCTTCACTCCAATCCAATGGAGCTGAAAGGCGCTGGGTTTGTGGCAGGAATTCCCACATACATTTTAGGCGTACTTTTGTGTCTGAAATGGCTTTCGTCGATAACCACAAACTCTCTCTCCATTGCCTCAACACAGACATTTCATAGCTTTTTGGCCATCTTTGACAGTGTTCTTGAACTCCCAGCAATGTCATCTATCATCATGTCGATTTGTCTCAATCGTAGGCCTTGTGCAAACCTTAAAAATACATAAAATTAAAATGTTGTGGCCTTATGCAGACAATACTTCAGCAATTACACTTGGGAGGGCTTTCTTTACTATGACAATGGGCATTCAAGGTACAGCCCAGCAATGTCAGTATTACAGATGTGCCTGCCCACACTTAGACAAAGTTTCATGATGATGGAACAAACTGTCATGGAGTTATGATCAATATTGCCTCCCTCAGTAAAATAAATGAAATAGAAAATAACTGGAATAGAATTAATCTGGAGTTCAAAATTGTTAGTATAATGAACATCACTGCACAAAGTTGTCCTAAACTTAAAGAGGGTTTTTTTTTGTATATTTTTTTTTGTCATGCAAATCAAATGATGTTGTCCATGACTGATTTATAAAAGCAATTAAGGGTAAAACATCCAAGGGGGTGAATACTTTTTATAGGCATTGTATGTGTAATATGCTTATAGCCCCTCAGGTCCTCTGGCAGGAGTCTGCTAGTTATTCTGAAGTGCAGGACTAAAACATCTGTCCATAGCTGTAATAATACTGGGTACTTTTTCTATCTGGGAATTGTGGAATTTTTTTCAACATTAATGTCATTTGTTTACAAATCTCTATATTTTTGTACAATATTTGAGAAAACCCTCAGTGAACCTTTTGTAGTTGGAGTCGTATGTGTGTGTCTGTGGGTGATGGCAGTTTGTATGGCCCAGGGAAAAAAGCTCTTTGTCAGCCTGCTGGTGTGGGATTTAGTTGACCTGTAGCGTCTCCCGGAGGGCAACAGATCAAACAGGGGGTAGGCAGGGTGTGAGGGGTCTCCTGTGATGGCCTTGGCTCTCCTGAGGCAGCAGGATGTGGAGATGTTTTCCAGGCTGGGCAGAGGGCAGCCGATGATCTTTTGGGCAGAGTTAATGACCCTCTGCACTGCCTTCCTGTCCTCAGCTGTGGAGCCTGCGTACCACACACTTAGGCAGTGCGTTAGCATGCTCACCACAGAGGAGTGATAGAAGGCCAGCAGCAGCCTGAGGACACGCAGTAAGTGTAGCCGCTGCTGAGCCTTCTTAACCAGGGCCCTGATGTTGAAGGTCCAGGAGTGGTCAGCGGAGATGTGGGTGCCCAGGAACCTGAAGGTGGTGACAGTGTCCACCCGATCTCCATTTATGAAGAGGGAGGTGTGGTCCTGTCTGTGCTTTCTGAAATCCATAATTAGTTATTTTGTTTTAAGGATATTCAAATGGTCTATTTACCATTTATAAATGATGGTTATTGTAAAATGTTACCAAACTGAACATTTACAGTATAGATATTTCAAACAACCCTAATGTCTACTGTTTTTCTGTCCAGTCACCACCCTCCTCCCAATTCACATGGTAGATGACACCACTCCTGTTAGATTATTATTTTTTTTTGTTTGCTCCAAAATGTATAAGTACCAGTGCAAACCTTGATTTACGTTGGAGTACATGTGATGTCACCCAGTGGTGTAGCTCTGTTAGATGGTATGATGTTCACCCAGAGGTGGACAGAACAGGGTTTGGCACTCTTACAACTGTTGTTGGTGATATCGTTCTCTCAAGCTCAGGAGTCAGTGTGCAGGCACAGAGGGGACCCAGAGAACCCTCTGCTATCTAAAGATGGGGACATAATGTTGGGGGGAGTCTTCAATTTTCACAGCAAGTGGAACGATAGAATGGAAAACTACATGGACAAACCAAAGCCACTGCAATGCACCAGGTATTTATTTTTTTTAGCAATGTAAATATCAAGTGATTGATAATAAGAGGTTGCAGATGCAAAATTAGTAATACACGTTTCTCAAAATGATTGTTAACATGATAAATATTCCCTTTGTGTAAACAACTGACAAATGCTTCAATTTATTCATTTACTATGATTTTGTTTAAAGTTCAACTTGGTTGAGATTTCTAATTTTCTACATGAAGTTTGAATTTCAGAGGGTTCCAATTTACCCAGGCTATGCTCTTTGCCATAAAGGAGATTAATAACAGCACACACATACTGCCTGGCATCTCTCTGGGCTACAAGTTCTATGATGGTTGTGGCTCCATTGCCAGAGGTGTGAGGGTTGCGCTGGCCTCTGCGACTGGTAATGAAGTGACATTTGTACCATCTGACAAAGCATGTAACAGACCTCCCCAAGTGCAGGCAATCATGGTAGGGAGCTCATCCTCTCCATGTATGGCAATAGCTACATTCCTTGGACCCTTTTATATACCCTTAGTAAGTAAAAATGGCAAAATCTCATTTTAAAAAACAGTATTACAGACAGATTATTATTCAGTTATTCTTATATTCTTATTCTGGCCATACCAAAACGGATTAAAAAAATGCATTGTGCTCATTCAATTATGTTTTACGTTATCTTGGGATATAATTATTATTATTTTTTTTATTTTAGATCAGTCAGTTTGCTACTTGTGCTTGTCTCAGTGATAAAACCAAGTACCCATCATTCCTCAGAACAATACCCAGTGATGACTACCAGAGTAGAGCCCTGGCCCAGTTGGTCAAGTACTTTGGTTGGACTTGGGTTGGAGCTATAAGAACAAATGATGATTACGGCAACAATGGCATGGCCATGTTCACAGAAACTGCCCAGCAGCTGGGTATCTGTCTGGAGTACTCTGTATCTGTCTTTAGAACAGATCCACTAGATAAAATACAACAGATAGTTGACATTATCAAGGCTTCTACTTCAAAGGTGATTGTCACTTTCCTCTTTCCCACGGATTTGTTTATGATAATGCAGGAGTTGTCTCATCACAACTTGACTGGGTACCAGTGGGTAGGCAGTGAGGCCTGGATCTTTGATTCCCAAACTGCAGCCTTGGACAGGCATCACATTCTGGATGGTGCCATAGGCCTGTCCATCCCCAAAGCACATGTCAGTGGCATGAAAGAGTTCATGTTGGATGTGAAGCCACTCAATGCATCTAGTAATGAATTGTTTACAGAGTTTTGGGAGACATTATTTAGCTGTGAGTTCAAACAGTCAAAGTCACCATCAGAGAATCAGAGAGAATGTACCGGACATGAAGATGTGACTGAAGTGCAAAACAGCTTCACTGATATGTCACTCATGCCGATCTTTTACAATGTATATAAAGGAGTGTATGCTGTGGCCCATGCACTTCATAATATTCTCAGCTGCAATAAAACATGTAACAACAAGGTGGAACTGGATCCGTTTACGGTGAGTTGAACATTGAACTTAAAATATATTGTTACATTAAGAAGGAAAATACTATTTTGAAAAAACAAATTGTTGCAATGTGTCAGTCATGCTGTGGAGACATTTGTTAGATACTGACCCACACTGATGTATATCTACTTAGATTTTACAGAATATAAAAAACATTCGGTTCACAACAAAGGAAGGTGATGAGGTTTACTTTGATGAGAATGGAGACCCAGCAGCAAAGTATGAAATTATAAACTGGCAGCCAACAGAAAACGGCATTGTGGACTTTGTCACAGTTGGGCTTTATGATGCTTCTTTACCGGCAGATAAACAGCTGAATCTCCAAAGTAAGCCTTTAATCTGGGCACAGGACTCACAACAGGTAAATTATAATATGCTGTCAATCTGAATATGTATGATTCTTTAATTATCCTCACTGTGTCATGATTGTTTGGTTTTGATGCTTGCAAAGACAACACAAAAAGTCAAAGTGAATGCCCATATTTCCTTTCCTAATAGTTAATTTGTCCATGCAGGTGCCTTTGTCAGTTTGCAATGAGAAATGTCCCCAAGGAACTCGAAAAGTTCTCCAGAAAGGAAAGCCTGTCTGCTGCTATGACTGTTTAAGATGTGCTGAGGGAGAAATCAGCAACATCACAGGTGTAGTATGTTAAATGAAAGAACATTTTTTTATCTTAAAAGTTGTCATGCTGACATGCCTATTTTGTACAAAGCAAAAGCAGTGTCATCAACAAAACAAACTTAAAATATGAAAATAAAAATTTGCATTAAATACATATTTGTTCTAATTCAGCAACATAAATTCATGCACAGTTTTGGAAATGCACACTGAGTTTAAAAACCCAATGTGAATGTAACGCTACATAATTTCAAATAGATCAGTTTATACCAATTTTCCACCTTTTTATGCCGTTATCCCAACTGTTCTGAAAAATGTTGGGATCAAGTTATGAATGAGCATATACTTACAAAACTCAATGTAGTTGATGGTAAACATTACAAATACAAATACACTGTTTAAGTACTGTTGTCAATTGAATATGTCAAAAAAAGAACAAAATCCACATCCAGTTTTACTTTGGTTTTACACTTCTTTGGAATTTGGGTTGTATGCTTTATCTGGTATCCCTGCATCAGTGTTGCATCATTTCAACTTATGGAAGAGCAACAATCTGGAGCAAACTGTTGTGGCTACAAAGGTTTAAACAGGACTCTCACCCAGGAGACTAGGATTTCTATCCCAATTGGAACATATTACACTGAACAAAAATATAAACACAACACTTTTGTTTTTGCTCCCATTTTTCATGAGCTGAACTCAAAGATCTAAAACATTTTCTATATACACAAAAGACCATTTCTCTTAAATATAGTTCACAAATCTGTCTAAATCTGTGTTAGTGAGCACTTCTCCTTTGCTGAGATAATCCACCCTACCTCACAGGTGTGGCATATCAAGATGCTGATCAGAAGGCATGATTATTGCACAGGTGTGTCTTAGGCTGGCCAGAATAAAAGGCCACTCTAAAATGTTCAGTTTCATCCCACAGCACAATGCTACAGACGTCACAAGTTTTGAGTGAGTGTGCAATTGGCATGCTGACTGCAGGAATGTCCACCAGAGCTGTTGTTCGTGAATGAAATGTTCATTTCTCTACCATAAGCCGTCTTCAAAGGCGTTTCAGACAATTTGACAGTACATCCAACCGGCCTCACAACCACAGACCACGTGTAACCACACCAGCCCAGGACGTCCACATGCAGCATTTTCACCTCCAAGATCGTCTGAGACCAGCCACCCGGACAGCTGCTACAACATTTGGTTTGCATAACCAAAGAATTTCTGCACAAACTGTCAGAAACCGTCTCAGGGAAGCTCATCTGCAAATGCTCAGACTCGATGGCGTCTGGCACGTTGGAGAGGTGTTCTCTTCACGGATGAATGCCAGTTTTCACTGTTCACGGCAGATGGCAGATAGCGTGTGTGGCGTTGTGTGGTTGAGCGAGTGGCCCATGTTGGCGGTGGGGTTATGGTATGGGCAGGCATATGTTATGGACAATGAACACAGGTGCATTTTATTGATACCGTGACGAGATCCTGAGGTCCCTTGTTGTGCCATTCATCCACGACCATAACCTCATGTTGCAGCATGATAATGGACGGCCCCATGTTGCAAGGATCTGTACACAATTCCTGGAAGCTGAAAACATTCCAGTTCTTGCATGGCCAACATACTCACTGGGCATGTCACCCATTGAGCATGTTTGGGATGCTCTGGATCGGCGTATACGACAGCGTGTTCCAGTTCCTGCCAATATCCAGCAACTTCGCACAGCCATTGAAGAGGAGTGGACCAACATTGAGGCAAATGCTGGTCACACCAAATACTGACTGGTTTTCTGACCCCCCCCTACCCCGCCAATAAAGAAAACTGCACATTTTTGACAGATTTGTGAACAATATTTGAGAGAAATGGTCTTTTATGTATATAGAACATGTTTTAGATCTTTGAGTTCAGCTCATGAAAAATGGAAGCAAAAACAAAAGTGTTGCGTTTATATTTTGTTCAGTGTATATTCCTGTCACTTTTTATGTTCACCAAGTTTGATTATTGATTCTCTTTTCTCTTTTCTGTCACAGTTTGTCACAAAAATACACAAAATAGCTCAGTTAACAGTTAAACTCAGTTAAGAAATATGATTTTGGTTTAAATGCACCATTTCACAATGTAAAATATATTTTAGAAAGGATCATTTCTCCCACATGCATATTCTTCTGGTCTTTTTCCAAAGTTGCAATGCTGCAACATTACAATAAAGTGATTGGTAAGTTGCAGCGATGGTCCAGGAAAAACATTGATTACGATGCTCTGGGACCACAACCACCATGGTGATATCACATCAAGATGGGTTGTATAAGGATATCCATTTATTATCTACTAATTGTGTAGTGTCTGTAAATGTATGTCTGTGACATAGGCACAAAACAAGTTTAATAAGTGAGTAGGTCTAACATATGCTTCGATTTTATTGTTCAGATTCCGTCACCTGTGTGCATTGCCACCCTGAGTTCTGGTCAAATGAGAGAAGAGATGCCTGTGTAAAGAAGGAAGCAGAGTTTCTCTCATATGAAGAGATTATGGGAGCACTGCTCACTGCAGCTTCTCTCTTTGGAACATGCATGACTGCTGTTGTGGCGTTCATTTTCTTCAGATACAGACAGACTCCTATTGTCAGGGCCAACAACTCTGAGCTGAGCTTCCTGCTGCTCTTCTCCTTGAGTCTGTGTTTCCTGTGTTCTCTGACCTTCATGGGCCGGCCCTCTGAGTGGTCCTGCATGTTGCGACACACAGCATTCGGCATCACCTTTGTCCTCTGTATCTCTTGTGTTCTTGGAAAAACAATAGTGGTGTTAATGGCCTTCAGGGCCACGCTCCCAGGTAGTGATGTGATGAAATGGTTTGGGCCTGCACAGCAGAAACTTACTGTTCTTGGCTTCACTCTTATACAAGTT
>OMLP01043136.1:0-17159 GCA_900302685.1 Spondyliosoma cantharus | reverse complement strand
GGACCACCAGAAGTTGAACCCAATTGCAAACCCGGACAAGCAGAGTTAGTTGGTAATTAGTTTTATTTTGTAGCACACAGCTAGAGAGTAGTCGATGTTCGCGGCTAACCAATAGCCGAACTGGGGAAGTTTCGCTGATCGCTCGCAGCCGCGAGTGGTATTGGCGCCGTTCGTGTGGGCGACCCGTCTATGGCCGGACGGCCGAGACAGCTGGTGAAGCACTAACGGACTGCGCCCGGCGATGTCCGACACCTTGGGGGATCGGAGGTGTAGAGCGAGGCGAACCCGGAAGTTGACTCGGCGAAGCAAGCAGATGAACACACAGACGAACAATGGGTTGCAGGCTGGCAGGCAGGCAGGCAAGCAGGCAGGTTGACAGGCGGACAGACAGGACGAAGACAAGACTGGAACGACGAAAAAACAAAAGGGTTAGCCACACAAGCTAAGAGCAACTGTCGAAAGTTTACTAGGGAGTCAGCGTCGTTGCACTTGGTACCGCGAAGCAGGAAGTACGATCTGATGATGAATGCAGGGAGACCGGAGGTTTTATGGGAGAGGTTGATGAGATGATGAAGAACACCTGAGGCTGCCTGCAGAGGAAAGGGGACACGCCCACACAGAGGAAACAGACAGGGGAAGGGATAACAGGAGGAAGACAGACGTAGGGAAAACAAAACCAGCCAAACAAAACACAAACACAGATCTGCTCCCGGCAGATCATGACATATAAGTTCATTGTTTTAAGTTGAATGTTCCCTGCAACCCACTGTTTGTGGGATTATATGTAGCAATTTTTGTGTTTTGCGGAATAATGTGGACTAACCCCAAGACAAGAACAAAACATTAGATATTCCTTTATTATTTAATTCATTCATTTGACAGTGAAGCCTGTAGACCGACATCTTTCTAACTTGTTCCTTGTTGGAGTTTCTCTAATTGAAGGCAGGTGACCCTTTAAAGAGCCCACATCATGCTCATTTCAGGTGTGTTTAAATACTCAAATATTAAAAAAACACATAATTTTTTCACACTATCCATTGTTGCAGCACCTCTGCTCACCCTCTACTATGTCCTGTATAGCCAGAGCTACCTCTACAGTGCTGTCTCAGAAAAAAGAAAGGTCTGGCTGCATTAATTATCATTCTCGTCCAGTGGGAAAAACACTATGGCTTGTTTGTATTCCTTTAAACCAATCACATATATGTTGGGCGGGGCTAAACCTAGTGGGGGTGCCCCCTGCAAAATACATCAGAGTAAACTTGTGCAAGCCCTAGCATTTAAATGGCTAAATCCCTAAGAGCTGCTAGTTTGTTTACGTTCATAACATTAACCACCAGGTTTGTGCTGGAATAACTTCAGGTTGGAAGTTGCTGGCATGGAGGTTGTTGTTGTTGCGATAGGGATTTTGAAAACAGTAACATGCAGATGGCAGAGGGGAGAGGTACTGTACGTTGCCTGAAACAGGCGCCCAGCGGCAGGCTTATACTTACTACCTACATCAGCTGAGTCAGACTCTCTCTGAATGGACCATTTGAGTGCCTGTCTCTTAAGCTCAGTCTGCTCTCATTGGTCAGCTCTCACTGGCCTGAGCAGGGCAGGCCCCGCCCACCATATTTCCGCATCAGCTCTGCCAGTTTGGCAACCCCTGCGGTGTTGGTGACATGGCTCTGTACAGTTGCCACATCACAACAATATGGAAGTCCTAACGGCTCAGTCACACAGTTACACAGTCACTGAATGTGAGCTGCGTGCATTTCTCAATAACTTAGGCATTTTGATACTAAAGATGCAAAATGGGAGCTTGAAGTTGTCTTTTGTGCCTTTAAACTCATGTAAAACTACATCTTTACATCTTTTTATTCGTCAGGTGGATAGAGTGAATAGAACTGCTCATTTTAATCACGTGATTGACATGACCTGAGTAGGCACTAAAAGAACATGGATTTTGAATGTCTGAGCTGCCCCATCCAGTATGTGACCTTGTGAGTGGGACAAACAATCACTGTGCTCAGCTGAGAGGTATTGGTAGGGAGCCGAGTTAAAGAGCGTGGGATGTGTGAGCTGATCTTGTCTGAATAGCTAAATAGCCCACTCACACAGTCCTCCAGAGCCCTCATTACATGCCGCATCTTGAAAGGGCAGAGAGGGCAAACCGATCATAAAGAGCAGTGATTATGACAGAGGGGGAGAGAGAGAGGGATGAGATACTCACTTAGAAACCATCAGTGTCAGCAGGCTGGGGAGGACAAGACAGAGGGGAGGCAACGATGATGAACAGCTACATCCAAGAGATCTTTTTTGCAAGCCCCCGTTATGGTCAAATACCTCAATCTACATTGTAAAACCTTGAAAAACTTTTGATATGTGCAAATGTAAACCCCTTTAATGTCAGCTGGGAGGGAATTTATCTCATGTTTATTTGATATTTTTGCTCTTAACCCCCTTCTTTTGGGTGAGAGCTTCTCATAGTCAGTGATCCATGTTCCACACAGTGAAATATTCTTTTGACGCTTGCCGTCCCTTCGAGACTAACCATAGTAAGGGCACAAATGAAGTGAAAAGTGCTGCACTGGCATAATACTCCGGTATGTCAACAAATCCTGTCGAATGCATAAAATGCCTGCCCTGTCTCTTTGTGTCGGTGAAGAGTGGCGCGCTCAACTAAAGTCGAAGAATTCACTAAGAGCCAAAGCAAGCAGAGTGACTAAAAGATGATTCACTTGAACATTCTCAGGCTTTTGTTTCTTTTTGTTTCCTTTGCCTCACCAGGGGTATTTTCTCCTCTCGAGGGAACTGATATTCAGACAGGCCTGTCAGAATATCAATGGCCTTTACTAATGCAATTCAACTTTTCTCATTTTGGATGTTGTCCTGTCTCGCAGAACAAAAACTCTGTTTTTGTTCCGCAGTGATAGCAATCATGTCATTATTCTGCTGGAATACAAACAATATAGTGCTGCTTTTTCTTCTTCACAAAACACTTTGCTGACATTTTTGGGATTTTGAATTCAGTGGGCACCTCACGAGGAAGCCACAGTGATATTTTGGATAACTTTATATGGTCTCATCCAAAAAATCATGATTGCTTTTCCGGATGTATGCTCATTTTCAGAATCAATGGAGTGGGAAAAAAACATTCTTAAGATCATAATAGTTTACACCAATTGCGTATTGAGTTCTTGTACTAGCTTTAAGTGCGAGAGTTTAAATCCAAGAGTAAAAGTCAACACTCTAAACACCAGACTGCTGTAAGTGACATATTTTTATTAAAATAAGCGTTAAACAGCTCTATATTACAACAGTAAGCACTGTCATAGAGTGTTTGGTCAGTAACCCATGTCAGTCACTCCTCCTCCTGCTTGTGCAGTAGCATAGAAAAGGCACATTCTGGTATCCCTGCCCACTTCATCCAATCAGGACAGAGAACTCCACAAAGAGCAGAGAGCAGGATCCTACTGTGCTGCTATGTCTGGCAATTAGTGCAGCGCATTCATGTGGTGACATAAAGAGGAGGGACAGGATTGCTAACTGCTAACACTTACAGCAGCTTTAAGATTTTGGACAGGGAGTTATCAAGCCAGATTAGATTTTACATGCTGCATTTGTCCTTTCGCTAACATGCATCACACCCTCTTAAGATATATTGCCATGGATCCTGTCCTGGAGAAGTATTCATCAGCAGGGATATGAAAAAAGAGACACTGGAGAATTAAAACTAGAGATCATCTTGCGATTGGATCACACCAGCTCCAGCACCCATCCATATCCTGATGTTCCAACCCATGCGTGCTCATTACTCATTACTACATTATTACATTACTGAGTCGTCATTTTTATTCAACTCAGCCTTTATTTTGATCTCAACTACACACAATAGCCAGGATCATCAGTTGCAGTCATCCTCAGTGTCGTCACAGGTCAGGCAGATGTTTAAAGTGCGTGTCAACAATTACCACTAAAATGTCGGAAAGATAAACGGTTATTATATTGTACATCCCCTATTTTTCCTTTTATTTCACATCCTCTGGTCCATGTATGTCACGTCTATAGCTCAAGTTTCTTGTTTAATTGAGTTATTCCCATGGGAATGATTGAGTTTTTTTCTCAGTTGATTCTGATCTGGGGCATCTTTACCGTCGACCTGAAGGTCAGATACGCGTAATACAGGTCAGCCTGTTTCCCCATGATTTTCCCACAGTTCCTCACAATTTTTCCCAATTTGTTTCTGTGAGTAATTTGTAAAAAATGTAAAATTCTCATTAGAGCATACAGTGCAAACAGAGTATCCTTTCAAATAAAGCATTTGGAAATAAAGTCAGGATTTTGTTATCAGTAAAGTAAATTAACTACTGACCCTTATTATAAATCAGATCAATAGGTGTCTCCAGGACCACATTTTGCCATGATGAAGAACTAACACACACAAATACACAGAGACTCACGAGGTGAGTCGCACCTTTTTTAGCTAGTTATCAAATAGCACAGAAAGACAAGCTATTCAGACAATATACACAATATATATTGTGATACAAGAGAGAAAGGATCAAACTGAAAAGATCGTATCTCACCACAAACACACACACAATGTGTGGGAAGACTGCTTTACAGTAAGTGTGAAAATCAAGATGTTTGATCTCAGCCTCCAAAATCATGTGACAAGTTACACTAGAATGCATACATTTTTCATCATACTCTCTGGTTAATTTCCCTACACTCTTAATTGCCCTGTGGGTAATAATAACGTTGCACATCCCATCTTTTCTTCCTTCTGCTCGCCTCCCCTGAGGAAAATGTGGAGGCAGAGAAACTAATTTGAGGTTTCTCTAAGTAATTCATTGTCAGCTTCTGCTCACTGAGCTGCAAGCCGTCAGAATAGCAGAGACAGACAGCCGCAGCTCCCAGCAGGCCATGCGGTCAGCTCTGACCCCTCCCTCGCACTTGAATAACAGCGGGGCGCTCGGCTAACAACCCACACGCGCTCACAGCTTGGGGCTGACACCTTCAGTCTGGACCACACTGTCGGCCTCTGTTCATCTGCCATCGCCCTCTCCTTTTCCTCTTCTGTCTCAGGTGTCTCTCTCTCTGTCTCTGTTTCCGCTCGCTGTGATACCTCCACTCCTTGCTCGCCCTCTGTTGTTCTCCCCACGTCTCTTTTGTTTCTCCGCACACCTTCTTTTCCCTGACCTGCCTGTTAACCACATTTCCCAGATGTGGGTTCAAAAAGAGAATTCGGCACGGTCGGTCCTCCTGACTGCAGGGCCCTCTTCAAAAGTCATTGACACAATGACAGCAAGGTTTCTGCCCATCTAATTAACGTGACTGGCTGGACAGCATAGCAGATCACTAGAGAGGAGAAAGGAGAATTCACCAGCATCTGAAAGGCTTTTGCTTCACCGTCTGTCTGTCTCACACTCTCTCTCTCTCTCTCTCTCTCTCTCTCTTAAAAGAAGGCCTGGACACTTTAATGACCCTTTTTCTCGGACTGAATGCAGATAGATCCATTTTATTTTATTCCACCAGACATGTCCAAGCACCAACCTACTGGTTTGACCTCTGTGAATAAATGTATACGATGCACTGAGGCCAAAAGTACGGCAGCGCATGCAAGAATGAGAGCACATCAGCGGCATGCAGAGTCTGAATGAAGGTGGCAATTCCACTTCGTAACAGCGCCGCGATTCTGCTCAAAGCTACAGTTTTAGACTCTATTTTATTATATGTTTACATATAGATTTATGTGGCATTACCCAGCCAGAGAACAGTTTTGTTTTCTATCCCACAGAATACCAAATGAGTTAGAGAAATGGGGAATTAATGCACTTAACTGCTGAGTCAACAAGCGAGGAATCTCGCAGCTTAGTCGCACAGACAGCGGGCAGACTGCCTTACAGGGAAATTAAAATAGGCAAGAAGGACGCCGCGGAGACCTGAGAGTGACGAAGAGAGTGCGGACAAAGAGAGAAAGTGAAAGAGATGGGCAGCAGTGGGGACGGTCACTGCCACCCCGTGCTCAGCACATCTTTTGATATGACAGACGGCAAACATAATTAGTCATCGCTTTCTGTGCTAACCCTCAGAGTTCACAATGTCACAGCCATGCATATGTATGAGGCTGAGCCCTTCCTTTCATCCTCCCATTTGCTCACAAAGAGTTTGGACAGATTATGACCCAGTAAACATTTTTGCGCTCCAGAAGCAGCGCGTGGATGACTTTCTCCCAGTTTCGACTGCCATACCTTCGCATCACCCTGCAATAACTTTCAGTCTTTCCACCGTGAAATCCGTACCAGCCCAAGAACATAATATTGTCAAAGCTTGGTTCGTGTGTGCTCTGAATGTCAGTGCCGGAGAGTGAATCAATACAGCGACAGGAGCTGCCACATCTTAGCTATCTCTCTCCCCCAGATGTCTGACAGCCACACTCAGCTGGAGGCCCTCCATTAATGTGCTGTGGAATAACATAGTCAGTGGGTCTCCATGCTTGTAGACAGATGCATCAAACGGGGCTTGTGAAGTGATGGGCCTACAAGTGTGTGATGCTCCTGCAGGTTTTTGCAGCGGTTCCCTGGATGGAAATAACCAGCTCTGATCAAAGCAGGGGAGACATAATATTATGATGTCACATGAGAGAAGCACTCATGGAGGTGATTGATCTGTTAATCATGTATGCATGTGAGCTGATGCACGGCGGACCATTGGTGGGCTCCTCACTACATCTTTACAGATGATACCATATAGAGATATCATGCAGCTCATATTCATCTGAGAGTTAAGCTGCACTGCAGAGGCGAGGGAGTCCAGTGGCTTTCTCGAACAAACTTCACGACAGAGGATTGTTGGCTTCAATAGATGGCCATTTTTATTTTTATTTTTTTCTCCAGGCTTCAGCATCACACACAGCGTGGCGCGCTGCACTGGGGAGCACGGAATTCATAACCCAAACAAAGCCAAACACTGCACCTGATAAACACAAAAACACACACACAAATACCCCCACACAAACAAACACAGGGTGGAGGCCAGCAGAGGCCTGGCAAAGTGCTTAGATGTGCATATGAGAGAGTAAGAGCAGCCAAATTCCTTCACAAGCCTCTCAGCACACGCTGAGCCACCTTCGTCACCAAAGGGGGAATGGGTCATGCTTTAAAACTTTTAGCTGCTCCTCCGCTGCCTTTCATTCCCCTCAAAAACCTCCAGCATGTCGCCGCCCTCCTTGCCTGTGACCTCGAAGAGGCAGCGGGGTGCCTCTCATCCCTTTCCCTCTGAAGGCGATATCTTCACATGGACAAGAAGATGTGCAGAGACAGACGGGGCTGCGTTGGCCATCCTCTGAACTCATGGAACATAAAGTAAACATGATTGTTGCACATGAAGCTCCGGGCACGCTGTGAGAGTTATTGTGTCTCTTTTTTTCCCTCTCTATCTCTTTATTTGAGTGTTTTTCATGATCTGTGGATGCACGCTCCCCATCCCGGTCGAGCATGAAAAATGCATGCAGGTGGGATGGTCGTAAATGTCAATAGAGAAATCAAACAATCAGGATGGTGCTGAAGGGGATGCTGGTGCGATAAATCTTGTTGCTGCTGACGGAGGTCACGGGGAGAGAAGGAGGAGGGTGGGGTAAGGCATGGTGGGCAAGGTGCAGCTTACTCAACCACATGCCCGAGGGAATGGCTCAAAGACACACTTTATTCAAGGGTGTGATTCAGAGTGTGACTCTTGATGCAAAGTCATTTGTGACACAGTGACCTTTGCAGGGCCCCGCTCTCTCTCCCAGAGTTATTTCTTTGATTTAAGCCTTGTGTTACCGCCTCTCTCTCATGGGAAATGATGACAGATACACCCATGGGCTCGAGATTAGCTCAATAGGACATTATTGCCTACATCAGAAAAGCTGCTACACGGCAAGATCATTGATGGATGATAGTTCCTAAAATGGTTTTCCCGGCGAAATGATATCCAAATGCATTTTTTAGTAGCGAAAATGTTTTCTGCTCTTGCTGTTTCTGCACGCTGACACGCGATGATTAAACTTCTCAGTTTTCATCACATAATAGAGCTGGAAATAGCAGTTGGTTATTTACCATACTGCCATTTCCCATTGCCAAGTGAAGTATTACTTAAATAATGCAATGACCATAAGCAGATGTGAATGTCATCTCAATAGCCTATACCCACAGTTCAAACTCCCAAGGCAACCAGCCCCTCCACCTTAAAGGCAGATGAATAACTAAGGCACAGTAACACTCTCCATGTGGATGAAGGGAAGAGAAGGAAGGACTTATCTGAGGCTCCATTAACCTTGTTTGTGTAGAGGCACCTCCACTATCCTAAGCCCACATCGCGTGGAGAACCTCAGGGGACCCTCCACTAATTAACCTTGTGGAGACACCCTCAGTAGAGGGAGGCTGGGGCCGGAATAATAAGGAGGCCTTTGCCAGGCCATTAGCAGGAAGATTAACACATCCAACTTTCAAGTAGCTTTTTGACACAAAACCAATATTTGTCTGCACTGGCTTGGTCCAAGCTGTGACACCGCTGAATTCTAAGTGACACGTGTGTTTCAGCCCCTCGGAAAGCTCAGCCGTCACACAGCCTTTTTCCTTGGCAGCTCTATTACGAGAGGGCCTGGTGTTTAGCTGAATCTGTATATAGAATGTGTATAAATGTGTATTTTTATCGTGCATTCTTGAATCCTCATTCTCCTTTTGCAGTATAGGTTTTGAGCCAAGAGGAGACTGCAGCATCTCTGTGCCATATGTGTGACGGTAATACGCTTCACATTTGTTGCATCACATCGCAGGTGCATGGAGTTCACGTTCATCGAGAAAGGCAGAGAGAGGGACCTTGATCGATTACAGTCCAACACAAGAGAAACACAGAAGCGGGAGAAAAATCCCACCTTCACACCTTCAGGCAGTTTACATTCATTAATTCTCCTGACCTACACGTCTGGACTGTGGGTGGAAATCAGCATGAACACAGGAAGAACATGTAATCACAAAGTGGGAAGCAAAACGAGGAATACGACTGGGCTGTGCTGTGAGATATAATGGGTAGCTGCTGAGCACCATACCCTGTACGGACATGTTGCCTATATATGTGTGTTACCTATAAAGTAATATAGGATTATTGCATACCAGCATTCTCTGAGTACATTTTGCATTTTTATGGTATTATATGCTGCAGCTATACATGTTAGCAATATATATGTAGACCGTGTAGGTTTATAGAAATACCCTAATATTTGTAAATGTACATACATACATACATATATATGTATACATGTGTATGTATATGTGTGCGTAAATACGTTTCATATATGGGAATTCTATATATATACATATATTACACTTGTAGTAAAGTACTGAAGTTGAACCCAACATTAATGAATGAATACATCTTTCACCAGCCTAATTTGCACATATTCAAATGTGGTGTTATGTAGAATACATTTATCAGGTTGGGTCCATTAGGAACAGCTTTGATCTAAATCCTCTGTTGTTGTTCTATGATTAGTCAACAGTGTCTTCTTAAACCCTGAGTCAGGCCCTGCATAGTCCATATTGCAATTGCAGTCGTTTCCTGTGTGCACTGTATACTTTATATTCAACTGGACATTGAATTAGTGTTTGAAGGAAACTATTTACCTCACACGTCTGAATATATAAAAGGCAACATGATGTTTCACTGAAAAACTGAAATTGCAAGAAATTGTGTAATTTCCCCCACAGATCCAGATGTGCTAACAAGTGAGTTATGAATGAACTATCCACCTGTTGAAGCAAGGTCACTCCAACAAATAAGGTGCAACGTATCACCAGTTTGGCTTAGTTAGCTGTGCAGTTAGTGGTCCAGGCTGGGAACTTGTGCTGGTATTAAGCTGGGGCTAGCATGTTGCCATGCTAACTATAGCAGATATCTCGGCAACACAAGACAGACGTATTTGACATAATGTCAGAACTGTTATTTCTTCACATTCTGTTGATCATTTAAGTTTATTCGTTTAATTTCGTAAACCAAAACCCCGAGATTCCACCAGATATGTGTCCGCTGCGTTACGGCTCCGATCTGGTTTTGCTCTGCTGTCCGGCAACCCCCACCGGTTGCATTTTGAGTCCGCCATGGCGCAGTACGGTTGACAGCTGGTCACGAGAGCGAGGAGTTCTCACGATAATCACATAATCACTGGCGACCGCAGTTATAGGTATGTGTTATAAACACAACAACATGAAGCGTTCCCGACCGAAGGATTAGTAAAAGAGCTTGTGTTTGTCTCTTTTTTGAGATTTTTGTGTTGGTGTTAACACAGAGTTTTTTATTTTGAAAAGTGACCGGATGTCATATTGTTGTTTCCGTGCTTGACTTCCTGTCTGCTCGGTGCTAAATTCAGCTGAAATGCTGCATCATGCTCCGGCATCGGCCAGAAATAGAAGTCCTGCATATCTGTTCCGGAGGGCTTCGGACAGTGTTAAGACTGAAGGTGTCAGACTTCCGGAGCTGGGACGGAGCAAATATGCAGCGCAGTGGACTTGGTGGAAGTTAACTCATAGACTAAAGTGAAACCTATCAGCTCCGCTGGTGTGGCGGAGACGTAACGGGGCGGACACGTATCTGGTGGAATCTAGGGGAAAGTCATACATACTGCACTTTAAGGTGATCAAGCGCCAACTTAAGATGAGTCAGTCAGTGTCTCACATAATTCTGATTAATGCTCACCCCATATCTGCATTGTCTAGGAATTAGCACAGTAAAAACATATTGATGATCATTTCCATTAACATTACTAATATTCTATCACGGTATGTTCAAGAAGGGTTGAACATGAGAGTGGATAAAAAAACAAAAAACATTTTCTATTGAGTGGTGCAGATAAATGCAGGAAATGGAGAGGAAATATATCCCTCGAAGATTTGAAAACTGTCACAGCAAACATGTATGTCTGCTACTAAGTGAGAGATCTCTGACTGCTTTTTTATATCTCATATTGCCTGACATGCTGGGATTTGTGCCAGTCGTTGCGTTCAAAAAAAAAAAAGAAATGCACACAAAGGTGAATGTGGCTCTGTCTTACCAGCTTTTTATCAGGACGTGCCATCACATAGCTTGTTCTGCGTATGATCTGTTTCAGCCTTTATCTCCCTTTTTTATTTCCCCTCCCTACAGTGTGTTCTACTCTAACTTTATCTGCAAAACACACCTGCACAATGTTTGGGTGGTTGCCACATCCCTATCTCGCACCCCTTCACTAAACTTTACAGCCGAATAAGGAAGTTTTGCACTTCTACCCAAGAGAAAATCCACAGAAATCGGAAAAAAAATCCAAGGCAGCACTTTGAGACTTCAAAAGAAAAAAAGGACACAATGCATTTGAATATCTAACTCCCCCATGCCATTTCTTTATTCAGCGTCCACCCACAGAGAGAGAGAGAGAGAGAGATGTCATATCTGAAAGGTGACTGGCTGTTAGTCACACTTCAATGGAAGCACTGAGGAGGTGGTCAAGGCTGAAAGCAGGGAGAACTATCACCTCTTAACCCCTCATTGATTTGGACGTATTTTATTGTGTTATGCAACATTTGTGAATTCCCAAAGAAATGGTGTCGGAACGACTTTGTAAAGCGGAGCTGGGCGACAGCATGGTGCGTGCTCAGAGACCTTCTGGGCTTCATGCATAATGCTCTTTGTGTTTCCTGGGAAGGATGGACGAGTGACAGGGAGGACTGAGTCCCTTCCAGAATCTCAAATGGATTACGCTCACTTTCTCTCCCTCCTCGCCTCGCTCTCCCTCTCTCTTTTATACCGTTCGCTGGAAACAGCCAACGTCATTGATGTGGCCTTTTTCCTGCGTGTGGCATGAGAACAAAGGCAGCGCGGTTCCTTAGCATGCTATAACCGTTATCGTTCTCCCACTCTTTCTCTGTTTGTCCTCCCCTCTCTATTTCCATTCGTTCCCTCTACCTTTCTTTCATCTCTCAGTTTTTAATGATTTATTTTTGCAAGAATGTCTGACCTGTGCTCTCACTGAGTCGAAAGTGTCACTTCAAAAGAGGGATTCATGTCAATTATTTCCATCTGAGACGGCGACAGTGATAAGACACGACTGGATATTTCACAATTATGTCTGGCAGTTTTGTTTATAATAGCACTTACTTCGTTTCAAGCTGGCAGCCGGATACGCATTCTTGATAAGCACCTCACCTTGAACAGAGAGGGGGTCGTCTTTCATTACAGTGAAATGAAGCTAACTTGACATGTGTAGCCATAACTTCCAAATTCATTAGAAAAGCCTAGTTCCCATTACAGTGGTCATACAATATTCCCAAATTTCATCAGGCTTCGTTTCATTACATAACAGCGCAGGGCCCATTAGCCCGTTGCACCCACATTTACAGCGCCATGAATTATGAATAAGTTTCCTTTCATCACAGCTGGAACGCTCTCCCTGATGTGCAAATTACACTCAGGAAAACAACCTCGGCCCAGCCAGAGTTACTTATAGAATCCGAACCTCCACACAAGTCGGCACGGACCGTAGACGGGCCCTGAAGAAAAAAAGCAGCATTCTTTTCACGCACTGGTCAATCTTGAGATTTTAGGCTATTTTATACAATCTTTATATAATAGTGGAAAGAAGACGTGTTTATTTTAGCTTAGATTTCTGTTGTGGACATTTATGCAAATCAACATATATTTCATTAGATAGCCTTAGTGTCATGTTTAAGCATAAGACGACCAATACAACAAAAAAATAACTGTCTTGATGTAGGTCATAAATTGAGGAAGTTTCATGGTGATGTCTAAGAATATTTTTAACCAAATCACCATTTTTTGGCAGAAATGTGTTGAAATAGAAATCTTTAAAGGCAGTTTTTTCTCACATTGAGTTGGTAAAACTTAATAATAATTTTAGCCTAACTAATGAATGGTAAATGTATAGTTCATATAGCTTAACGCTAGTTGCTAATATTTTCACTGTTAACAGACTGTTAACAGCTGTTTATTGTAAAGTTGCATGTGTGGCAAATGGTTTGTAAATACTGTGAAGTTGACCCATAAACATTCATTGGAAGGCCATTATTAAGTCGCAAATTGTGTTTACAAACATTAGGATTGCTTTATAAATGATTTATAAATAATTTAATTGCTTGTTAACATTGAAATGACTATGAAGTATTGTTTAATCAACTATTCATTTAGCATTTATTTATGATCGATGTCATAAAGTGTTACTGACAAGTTTTTTTTGCTAATACTCTGAGCTAGAAATCTCCACTCTGCACTTAAGTTATTGCTATCTATTTATTTAGATGCTCATTTGCCACTACAGAGGTAGTGTCATGATTTAAACAGACAGGGGACCCAAGCGCAAGACACACATACAAGTAACAAGTAACTGAACAAAAAGAAAGCTTTTAATAACAAAAGCCAAAAACCAAAACCCATGAATGCAAAATGCGGGGGCTGCACACGAGAGCTAAACAAAGCACAGACCAACAAACCAGATCAAACGGCAAAGTGTCAAATCAAAAGGAAGCGGCACGAACCATGAATAGGGAAGGAAAAAGCCCAAAACACATCACGGGGAGATGGGAACGGGAGACACTGGAACAGACAAACTGCCAGAGAGCAGGGAGCACACAGACTGTATACCCGAGGGAGGCAGGGATAATTAGATACAGGTGAAACACATCAGGGAGGGGCAGCCAATTGCAAAGGCGGGAAAATGGACAACGGGAGGAAGTAGAAAGTGAGACAAGACAAAGGAGGATATAACAAAAACAAACAAAAAAAACAAAACCACAAACTAAAACTGTGACAGGTGAAAGCTATGCTCAAGTAAAAATGACATCATAATATAAAACAGTTAAAAAGCACAAAGGGGACAAAGAAAAAGACAAACCATGACAACAGCACCGACATCATGTTGACAGTCATTATAGCATTTTATACAGTTTGACAAGCACAGTAAATGATACTGCATTGATCATATCGTCAGATATTACGTATGGAAACCTGCCTGATGTGGAGAGAGGCTGCTGTTCTGTTCCATTAGATATTTTTTCAAACTCGTTTCAAAAACAGTTTGACTATAGAAGATGTGCAATGTGTTCGTTCCTGTGGCCATTACTGCTATACAAAGGTGCATGGGACGGAACATTCTGGATTTTAAAAATGAATCTTACCATCGTGTCCCTCAACCCGAGGTCCTCTGCATTCTGATGATGTTGGTCCTTGCAGTTCACAGGGAGACGTGCAGCTCCATTCTCGACTACCTGCTTTTTGTACAAGTCTTTATTTGACCACACCGCTGAACAGTTATCCAGATGAGCAAAGGTCTAATGTTTGAACAATGCCTTGTTGTGGTAGAAATTCAATAACTGCCAGCTCTCCCCATAGCTGCCACGGTTTCCTACAATCTGCTCTCTAATGTTACTCCTGGGAGTTTGGCTTCCTCTCACCCGCTCCACAGGCACTCCCCATATAGACGAGGTTAGCTGCGGCTTATGTTTAAGTCTAAAACGCTTTTTCTTTCTGATAAATCGAGAACTTGTCACTCAATGCCCGCATTACAACTGATTGTAGAAGGTTTCCACAGAGGGGTATGTTTCACTTATAGCCTGATTTATATAACAATTTGTTCCTAAAATCATGGCGAAAAAAATACATAAAAAAAATCTTTTTACAGCTTTCTGATTCACGGATTAAAAAAACAGATCCATAATTTAATCTGTAGAAACCTTTGACCCTAATGTAGAGTCAGCAAAAGTACACAATCAATTAGATAATAACTCATTTGCATGAATACAATTGCAATCTCAGAAAGCTTGAAATACAAAATATAGTTGTCTTAATGTGACTACTCAGCTACCCATTGGTTTAAAATGTTACCCTGTTCACCTGTAGTGTCTCCAAAATGTCACTGACTCCACTGGACACATTTCTTGAACCCCTTCTCCTTTATATATGTATACAGTAGACACAGTGTTCACGACAGCTCAGCCCAGTTTTAATATTCTGCGCTTGACTCTTTCACTGACAATAAGTTGGAGCTAATAGATAGCTGCAGCCTGTAATGCACCCCTAGAGGTGGACTTCAGGACAGAGGACATATTAACAATAGATGTGTACTCACAGCACTGCCCCGTCCACACGATTTCTCAAAGCCTGGGACTCCCTGTAGTGCTTCATAATGCTCTCAGATATCCAGGTCAGCCGCTAGCTACATTCACACTGCATGCAAGCCCATGAGCAGAGATTAGTGAAACATAAATCAGGGAAGCGAGAGAGGAATGGGCCCCCGGCGTAATGCAGAGGCGATTATGAACTCAAATGTGCACTCTTTTCAATAAAAACATGAAATATGATCCGGCTGCTGGAGAGTTGAAAGACACTTACAAGAACGTTAACAAGACCTGTTCGCCGAGGTCAGGGCACGGCGACAAGACCCGTTCCTGATTCAGCCCAGTCCTGACGTGTCGAGTTCATGTTCATGAGGGTGAAAGTGGCGTGACAAATCCTGCGTCATTTTATTCCCATGGCAACACTAAGGATGACGAGGAAGATGTTTTGGAGGCACACTGAATTGCACTTAAACACCTGGAAATATACTGATTGTATGCAGCATCTCTGCTTTCCAACTTATTACAGTTTTTCTCAGTCGCTTTGGTACATTTCTCAGATCAGAATTGAAATTCTCAAAACTACTTGGTCAATCTTCACATCATTGTGTCATTTGTGCACTTCAAAAAAGCAGTTCCTCATTTCTTTGAACAAGTTGCAAATGCTTTGGTACATCCACGCAAATGATTATGTAGAATTCCCTGTTGTTTCCTACATCATCAACTGCTTATGTCATGTTGATCAAAATGTGTTATAATGGGTCTCTGTTGAATAGTCTCACCCCCCACAACATTTAGGCACGAGTTCATCGCATAAGTCTTTACATGTTGTCATAATATGTCAAGGATTTTTTTACATTTCCATTAGACTTTTTTTTCTAAATCTGTCCTGAATTGGTAAATTGCTCCCAGGTGAATCGTGACTTTCCCAAACAAAGGGAAATGTGTGAAGCATTAGATCAACCAGTTTTCTTAAATAGCTCAAAGGTGCATCTCATGAACCATCAACTGGCAAGTATATATACATACATATATATATATATATACACAACACAATGTTACAAGGTCTGACAATGGAAGGACAAGAAATTGGAAGATCCTTTCCAGAACACCCCTCCAGAGTACACTGTTATATTGACAACATGACTAAGTAATTTGACTGTCTTATCTGTACACAATGACACACGGACTTGTCATTCTGATGGCACTGACATGTTCATTGACACAGATATTTAATTTTGAGAGATGAACTAAGGATTTTGAGCAAGAGACTGGCTTTTGCAGGTAATCCATGGTGTTTTGCTGTTTGTACGAATTGTTTTGAGAAATGCACTTACTGTTTTGCAAATGTCGAAGGATGATTTGAGAAATGTACCAAAGCGACTGAGAAAAACTGTAATAGCCATAAAGATTTCTGTGTGAATAGAATTGACCATTCGATTGATAAACCGCTCTCTGAGAATGACAGAATATTGATAGAGGCAAGGTTTTCTGTACACGTACTATGTGGCCACAGAAAAAAAAGGTCTCAAGTAAAAATAGAGGTAGAGGAGGAGGACATTCGTCATAGATGCACCATAACAGCCACATAATGGGCCTTCTTCGGGCCTACATGCCCTTTTATCCACTCTGCATGTACAAAGAAACCTTGATAGTTCAAAGCGCAGATTTCCATTCATTTCAGCATGGACCAAAGGTACAGTTACTGGAGTGAGTAGATAGCACACTGATCGGGGAGCCTGGAAAAGGCAAGGGAACAAAGTAGTCGCCCACTCACCACAGAGACCTGAGGTTCTACCCACGGTCCATGCTTATGGGTCGGCCCCTTCAAACCAGATACGTTGGTGGGAAGTCAGTGAAGGGTCATGACCTATAGATACTGTATGCACAGACTGCTGTATACTCGTTCTAGGGGCAGCACATGAGCACCGCAACCAGCTTGGGCCCCTGTTTCAGTCTCCAAAACTAATTAAATGCATTTCTAGATTTTCTTCACTAGGATATGCAAATAATATTGCATTCAAAATGTACATTATA
>OMLP01043135.1:0-17152 GCA_900302685.1 Spondyliosoma cantharus | reverse complement strand
TAGATTAAAGGAGCAGTCTGTAGATTAAAGGTTCAGTCTGTAGTTTAAAGGTTCAGTCTGTAGATTAAAGGTTCAGTCTGTAGTTTAAAGGTTCAGTCTGTAGATTAAAGGAGCAGTCTGTAGATTAAAGGTTCAGTCTGTAGATTAAAGGTTCAGTCTGTAGATTAAAGGAGCAGTCTGTAGATTAAAGGTTCAGTCTGTAGATTAAAGGTTCAGTCTGTAGATTAAAGGTTCAGTCTGTAGATTAAAGGAGCAGTCTGTAGTTTAAAGGTTCAGTCTGTAGATTAAAGGTTTAGTCTGTAGTTTAAAGGTTCAGTCTGTAGATTAAAGGAGCAGTCTGTAGATTAAAGGACCTTAAAGGACAACACAATTTATACTGTTTTACTTTGTTTATATGTGGCGGACCCTGCCACATTTATTCACTGATGGAGACAGTTTGTATTATGACCTCATTAATAGTAAAAGAGTTTGAATTTCCTCTCCGGAGCGACGTACTGCCCCTTTAAGCACTCTGAACAATAACTTGCGTCGTCGGCCATCTTGCTCCTCCCACATTCAGACAGCTCTGGAAATGGGCCGTCAGAGGAGCAGAAGAGAACTTCCTTTAAGAACTCAGCAGAACAGTTTGATGATGACTCACTTGACCGTTCAGGAGCTGAAGAAGACTCAGAGACTGAACGATGGCTGACGTTGAGACAGTTTATAAAGCGTGATCATGGAGGAGCAACATCACATCACAGATAGATGGAAGGCCTCCTTATGCAAACAGTTAGCTTAGCCTTAGCTTGTTCATCAGACATCTGTTCTGTGAGAAGATAGTTTGTAGATCAATCGTCACTATTTGTCACTTTATGAGAAAATGACCAGGGAGAATCACAGAGTTCCTCCACAGTGACGAGTGTTTCTGTTGCTTCCAGCGAGACAGCGAGTCCTCGCCAGAGCAAACCATGACATCATCGTGGACAATCAGACCATCCAGTTGCGTCTGACTCCAGGATCAGTGAGTAGATGTTTTATTTTAAAGACTACATTTCACCTTCTTAAATCTTCAGTCTGTCAGACTGTCTGTCAGACTGACGGACTGAGGCCTCGCTGCTGTCTGATGATCGTACATCATATCGGCTGCAGTGTTTCCCACACAATCACACTTTAATGGCGGCGGTGTCCAGCTGGGTGCCTCAGAACATGCTGACCGAGTCGGTTAGCTTCTGGTTTAGCGCTGAGCTAACTTGGGTGGGGATAAAATGTAGTTTTACTCTTCTAGACTCTCTAAACTTGATTGTAAAACAGTAAACAGTAAAATGAGTCATTGGGAGGTTGTGAGTCTTGTTGTTTCTCGATGTCCCCGGTGCTCACATGACTTCACGGCTCAGCCACAACACAAACTGGCTTCAAGGCCTGGCGCTCTGTGGGAGCAGGAGCAGGAAGTTGGACTTTAACACTCTGTTACTGTAGTTGTAGTTGTTGTAGTTGTTGCTGACTCTGCAGTGTGACGGGTGTGTTCATTAATAACCTGACTGACGGGAACAGCCGCTGCTTCTAACAGTGACGATCCAGAGATGATGTGTGTGACTGAGAGTACGATCACGTTAACCTCCAGAACCAACTAACTAACTCACAGCATGTTTCACCTGCTCGTTGAAGCTTTACCACGAGTGAATCATCAAACTGACTCATCGGGTCAAAGTATTTCAGAACTCGTCAGCCTGACAGATTTAATGTCTTGTCTTGAAACACGGCGCTGATCTGTGAAGTTAAACATTCACTCACAGAGCGGCTGTAAACGGTCCTGTGGGGTCGAGCCGGTGTTTTATCACCTGACGTTTAGTTTCATTCATCTGGATATATGTCGTTACATCTTAGAGCTCCACCAGCGAGCACTTATATACTGATATCAGGGAGTAAAGAGTCCAGATATCAGTATATTGGCTGATGATAAACACATTTTCTGTATTGATCCCTCAGATGTGACGAACATGTTTCACAGTTTAATGATCAACTTTATGTCTGAATGACGTCAGTGAACTGAAACTTTGCTGGAAATGTAATAAACCAGCTGAGACGTCGTGTTGAAACCAAACGTTTTCATATTGACGACATAAACGCAGATATCAGTGAATCTGAGAGGCCGACCGTCAATCATCACCCAACACATTTATAATAACATGAAGAGATTTAATGTCTTCATAAAACCTACAAAATACATTTTGTTAACATTTTATAACACAATGATAATAATAAATCAATTCAACTTGACTTAATAGTTATTTGACTGTTAACAAACATTTCAGTGTTTTGCAAGCTGATTATTAAGCAGCTGTTAATTGTAAAGTTTTAACTGATGATGAATGAATAATTGATAAAACATTTCTCTGTTATTTAACAGTGAAACAACAACAAACTAAAGTTTAATGAACAATAAATCTCCCTCTTGTATGTGTATGTGAACGCATGTGGTCGATGTCCTGCAGCTTCAACATGTTTTATTTTGATCATATTTTATTTGTTTGTTTCATCTTATTTAATATCTGTTATGTGATGTTTGAGCTGATTACCACATTATTAATACCAGTAGAACAGACAGCTGTTGCTCTCTGATGACTGTTTGTTGTCGTCTCTCCTCAGCACCCGGAGAACAAAGATGGCGTCTCAGGTAAAACTGCTTCTTCTCTGTTTGGAGCTTTTCTGCTAACTTAACGACTTCCTGTCGGCGGTCGTCAGCTCGCAGCTCATTGGTTCCTTCTGAAGACTTCAGCCTTTAAAAATACGAATACATAGTTTGAGTAGTTTCATCAAATCAAACAAACAGGAGGAAATAGTGTTGGGGACTATTTTCAGTGGCGGAGGGATCCACAGAGTGTTTGTGGCAGCAGGACGACTTGTTTTATGTCAGTTGTAAATATTTCAGTAATGATGTAATAATTGTTTGCTTATATTTATTATCATTATTATTATTATTATCACGCTGATGTTTTATTTGTGCTTCTGAACTTCCTGTCATGTGTTTCATGAGTTCATGTGTGCAGATAATTAATCTCAACGGGACGAAGCTGATTGATTGTTTGATTGTTTGATTGTTTGATTGGTCGACAGATTCAAACGCTGAAGCTGGAAACGTTTCTGCAGCGAACACAGAGGGTAAAAACAAACTGTGTGAAATAACAACATTTTCTATTTGATTTGTTGAGTTTTGTTCTGACTTCTTATTGATTATTATTTTTGGCTGAATTTTGCTTGAAAAGATACAAATAAAGTTATTGTTATTAATGTGGCATTTTTTTTTTATATAAAAGTAATAATAAACATATTTACTTGAGTTTTAAAAGAGTTTTTTCCAAAGAAAATCTATAACTTTGACATTCACAACAGAAACAGATAAAATAACGACGTCATGAAGGTGAAGCAGGTTTTGATTTGTCTCCTCTCAGAGTCCGTTCAGAGCGTCGCTGTGGTTCTGGAGAACGTGGCGGAAAACATGTCCAGAGATCTGCTGCTCATGCTGGTGGAGAACATCTCGGGTCTGGACGACAGCAGCTTCAGTCTGGAGATCATCTGGGAGAGCAACAGAGCCGCGGTCAGCTTCAACAACGCTGCAGGTAAGAAAACACAGAAGTCCTGATCCACATGAAGACCTGCTGGTCCAGAACTCAGCAACACCAGATCCCAGACAGATCGAAAACAAGCAGAGACATCATGACGTCAAAACATCCAGCTAGTTTTTAACTTCAGGATTTAAAGGGATGTTTCACCCAAAATCCTTTTGTGTAATCACAATGATTTGTACTTATATTTAAATGTTTTCACTTTCAGTCTTAGAGTAATAATCTTGAGTTTTATTCTTATTACAGATGTGGAGAAGTTCCTCGCTGTGGGTCAGTCCAGCCAGAAGCTGCAGAAACACGGACTGAGCACTCGACGGCTGGAGGCAGCGGAGAGCGTCCGGGTGGAGAATCTTCCTCCGACTGTGGTCAAAGGTTCACAAACTGTTTAATCCTGCTGGTCTGCTGTAATCTGAGCTCCATCTGAGCCGCATGAAAACTTCTGTTTTACTGTCAGCTGAAACTCAGACATTCACAAACAGCATTTATTATTTCTGATTTCTTTCCAGACATGTTGGAGCTGTACTTTGAGAAGAACTGGGCCTTGCCGGACAGAATCGTCATGATCCCAGACGAACAGGCTGCCATCGTCACTTTCAAACTCCCCAAAGGTTTTTAATCTCATGTCTGCTGATGTTTGACTCTCTGTTACCTTCGTAACACGTAATTAAGTTAGAAATTCAGTATTATTTAAAGGCCTTGTAGCTATAAATAGAAGAACCACTCACCAGACTTTTCTTTTGTGTTGCTGCAGTTGTGGAAAACATTTGCACAAAGCGAGACTACCTGATGGGATCCATCCCTGTCAGAATGTATCCGTACCACGAGTCGCTGGGCAGCGCCTTGTACGGCAAAGAGCGACCGGCGTGGAAGATGCCGGAGCCTTTCACAGAGAAAGTTCACCATGTTGTCTGGAAGTTCCTCCAGATGAAGAAACTCTTCCAGAACGTTAACGATCAGATGCATCCGTACTTCTGCAGCGTGGACTTGAATAACAACGAGGTGAAACTCAGCCCTCTCCCGGGTTTTCTGAGGCAGAAAGGTGTGAATGCAGAACTGGTGAACGGGTGGATGAGCACCGCCCTGGACGCCTTCCGTCAGCAGATGTCTCAGTACACGGCCTTCGAGTGTGCGGTGAACGCAGCTGCGTGGAAAGCTGCAGAGAAAGACGTCCGCTCAGTCGTCAGGGAAGACGCCGTCCTGGTGATGGATGCATCCAGGGACACTGTGACCGTGGCTGGCCGAGCTGACGATATGAAACAGCTCAGGGCTTCTGTGGAGGACATCGTTCGTAAAGCCATAACTCAGATTAAACGGCAAACAGAAGCAGTGTCAGAGGAAATGACTGTGCCCCCTGCAATGTTCTACATCCTGAAGCAGGAAGGGCTGCAGAAAGCTGCTCAGCACATTTCCCCTGACATGAGCCTGTCCTACGATGAAGGCACCCAGATGATCAGCATCACAGGACTCCCTGCTGAGGTTTTCCAGACCAAGTCGTGGATCCTGGAAAAGAAAGTGGGTATGAGTAAAAAACAGACTGATGTCCCTCCTGGTCTTTTAGACTTCCTGAGGACGGTGGATCCTATGGACATGTCACAGGACCTGTTCACATCTCAAGGCATCACTGCCATCTACAGCCTGGAGGACAAACGGGTTGTGTTGTTGGGCAGTTCTGACAGAGTCCTCGCTGACGCAGAGAGTAAGATGAAGCAAGTTTTGTCCCTGCAGACTCTAGATGTAGAAGACCAGGAAGTTCTGAAACGTCCCGACTGGATGAGCCTCTACAAACAGCTGTTAGACAGCTACAACAGCTCAAAGAAGAAAACCGTCACCATCCAGATCCACCCGGACAGAAGAAAAATCACGGTGGCCGGCTTCGTGTCTCCAGTGAACGAGATCAGCTCCAGTCTGAAGGAATTCATTGTCAACTACTCACAAGTTCAAGAAACCATTCGCGTCAAGTCCGGTGCTGTTGTTCAGTTTATTGACAAGAAAAAATCACAAGATTGGAAAAGTATCGCCAAAGCCAACGATGTGAAAGTCCGTTTTGATGAAGTGAGGCCAAAAATCCTCCTCGCTGGGGCTCGTGTTCACGTCCAGAAAGCCAAATCCTGTTTTTTGGAGATGACTGGCGCTCTCTCCACCGACGTCTTCACCGTGGACAAACCCGGAGCTAAGAAGTACTTCCTGTCTACAGGACACATGGTTCTGTCTACAATGATGTCGGAGTTGAGCTGTGTGGTGATGCTTCGTCCAGACAACCAGCCAGAAGAGGAGGAAGACAACTATGAGGGAGAAGATGGTTCTTGTTATTGCAAAGTCCGGACCGCCAGTGGAGTTCTGGTGTCAGTCAGCAGGGCAGATATCTGTAGGTTTAGTGTTGATGCAGTGGTCAACGCAGCTAATGAGGAATTGCAGCACATCGGTGGGCTGGCGTTGGCGCTGCTCAAGGCTGCAGGACCGGAGCTGCAGAGAGTCAGCAATGATTTCATCTCCAAGAACAGGAAGCTGCGCCCAGGTGAAGCCATCGCCACGCCTGCATTTAACCTGCCCTGCAAGCACGTCGTGCACGCAGTCGGTCCACGGTTCTCTGACTTCGACGAGAAGACATCGGTGTCGCGTCTGAAGCTTGCTGTCAAAGAAAGTCTGAGACAGGCGGAGAGGGTCAACTGCTCCACCGTGGCGCTGCCAGCCATCAGCTCAGGTGTGTTTGGTTTTCCCGTCGACCTCTGCGCTGCCACCATCACTCAGGCAGTGCGGGAGTTCTGCGACAGTCCCGGGGGTCAACAATCGCTGACTGAGATTCACCTGGTGGACAATAATCACAGCACAGTGAAAGTCCTGGCCACAGCCGTCAACACCGAGTTCAGTGACCTCGAGCCCACTCTGACGATCCCACAGCCGGCAGGAGGAGGCGCCGGAGCTTCAGGGTGACGTGACGAAGACGTTTTGTATCATGACATTTTTGTGTTATCAATTTTGCTGCTAGAACCAAAATGTTTCCTTACAGCAGCGTGTAAGTCATGAATCAGACAGGAAGTTAACTCTGTTGTTCATCATCCAAACAGACATCAGCGTGTTCCGGGTCAGAACCAGGTGCCCAGGGACCGAGGGCTTGGTGAAAGAGGAGGAGGACAACGAGGAGAAGGAGCTCGAGGGGGAGGAGCTGGATCCTGGGGCGGTTCAGAAGGTGACCGTGGAGATCAGAACCTCAGAGGATCCGTCAGGCCCGGAGGGTAACTCTTCTTCCTCTTCTCTTTCTTATTATTCTTCTCCTTCGTTGGTTTCTTCTTCACATTATTGCAGGCTGACATTTTTCCTTTCCGAGTAACAAAAACATTCAGACGTCGTACTGATGATCATTCTTCCTGTTTTGTGATTGGCTGCAGGCCGAGGAGGGCGGAGCAGACCACAGCGGAGGGTCTGAAGATTGTCCTCTGGAGGGGAAACATTCAGGACCAGACTGTGAGTACACAACAAAAGCCTTCACACACTTTATCTTCATGTGAATAACTCGCACGGTGTTTTAACTGAAGTTTATATAAATGCTAAATGAAGTAACCGATCGTCTCGGTCGGAGTCCTGATCTTGTGCGATGCTGTGATGTTGGTCCACAGACGGATGTCATCGTCAACACCATCTCAGACACCATGAACCTGAACCAGGGAGCTGTGTCCAAAGCCATCCTGCTGGCGGCCGGGCCCAGCCTGCAGCCAGCTGTGAACTCTGAGGCCGGCGTGGCCAGGCTGCCATTCGGCAAAGTCGTCGTCACCGACGGCTACAACCTCATGTGTCGGAAGGTGTTTCATGCCGTTTGTCCTTTCTGGGACGACGGCGCCGGCCAGGCAGAGACGGTGAGTGAGTCTGCTGAAAGTCTGGGAACAAACCCGACTAACTGAGTAACTTCTAACGTAGGAATATCAAATACTCACCTGCACCAACTGGAACTTCCTGGTTCTGTTCCATCAGAAATATCCTGCTGGTCCGCAGCTGGTTAACTCTCACTTGTTCTGTCAGGATCTAACATCCATCATCAGATGTTGTCTGGACGAGGCTGAGCAGAGAAAGATGGCGTCACTATCCTTCCCGGCCATCGGAACAGGAAACCTGAGCTTCCCCAGAGACGTGGTGTCCAGAGTCCTGCTGCAGGAGATCCACTCGTACAGCCGCAGGAGAACTCCTCGCCATCTGAGGGAGGTGGCCATCGTGGTTCACCCGAGCGACAGCCAGACTGTGGAGGTGAGTGTTGGTTGTGTTGATGTTCGTCTGACAGGTACAACATGAACCTGAAGCTGTCAGATAAAAAACCTCTGCTTCTGTCTGATGGAGCTGCAGTGTGATGAGTCAGAAACTTAACATGCCAACGTCTCGTTTGTCAGCGTTTCACCAGAGAGTTCAGCGGTCAGACGGGTCAGAGAGTCCAACAAGAAGAACCAGAATTTAATGTGTCACCAGTCGTGCAGCCGGTCAGACAACCGCAGCAGAACTCAGGTGAGACGCCTCCAGAACCTTTTTATCTAAACATTCATGTCTTCATGGACCAAAACAGATTCGTAAAGATCAAGTGTGTGTGTGTGTGTGTGTGTGTGTGTGTGTGTGTGTGTGTGTGACAGCCTCCTTCGGCCAGGTGTCGTCTCCGACCCTCGGTGCGTATCAGATGCAGATGGGTCAGCTCACCCTCGAGGTGTCGTCTGGTGACATCACCAAGGAGGCCTGTGATGTCATCATCAACTCCTCCAATCAGGACTTCACCCTCAAAACAGGTGAGTGACCCTCCTGGGAGTCAAACTCTGGGTTTCTTCTTCAGTCTGTCGACAGGAAGTGAATGTCAGAATAGAAAAAGTTTATAAGAAAGTTTTAGAACATTTAGTTAAAAACATCTCCTGCCACGGCTCCGGTTTGATTTCACCTCCTGATTTCATCGTAAAAGTCTCAGTTCTTTGTGCAGGATATGTGTTTTTGTACCTGGCAACCCAACCCAGAGTTAGAGCCGATCATCTCTGGCTGCCTGATGTTTGTCACTCGTCCAAATAACTATTCTTCCAGCTGTGACTGAACTGTGTGCGAGACGTTATTGATCGCCGTCTCACTTGTGCAGGACTTCCTGTTTCTTTTTGACGCCCATCTGTTGTCCAACACTGATAATCCATCAGAAACAGAGTCACTGCTGTTTGTTCTTCATGTGTTTGAAGCTGTGCAGCAGAATTCACTTAAAGATCTTTGATGTGCTTTAAACGTGACACGTTGACCTTTAATCACTGACGACTGGTGTCACATGTTTGTATTGTAACACAGTGAGTTAGTGCATTTTAATCTTTCAGGAAGCAACTGATCAGGTACCACAGCCTTAACACTAAAGAAGAAAAGTCCCATTATAACTATCAATATGAACACTGAGGGATGATTGGAGAGTTTTACTGTTGTTCAGGTAACACAGCATCTTTAATTGAACCTGTTCTCCTTTTCTGGTTGTTTCTCAGGAGTGTCGAAGGCGATCTTAGACAGCGCCGGGTTAGCGGTTCAGCTGGAGTGCTCACAGATCGGTACGTATCTATTCATCGACACAGTTCAGCCCTCAACACTTTCCTTTGTACGACCACAAAGTGTGAGAGGAGGGAATGAATGAAAGTGTTGTCACGTCGTCTTCACTCACATCTGGATCATCTGGATCACCGTGTTGCAGCAGACTGTGTTGTGAGTCTTGTTGCTTCCTGTCTGCAGTGAACTCTCCGGGTTACCAGCCTCGTCCGATGATCCTGACGTCGGGCGGCCAGCTGCAGAGCGGAAACATCATCCACATCATCGGCCAGAGCGATCCTGCAAAGATCAAGGACGTGGTTTACTCGGTGCTGAAGGTCTGCGAGGAGAACAGGTTCAGCTCCGTGTCCTTCCCGGCTCTGGGAACAGGTCGGTGAAGACAAACTGTCCGACAGATTTCTTGTTTGTCTTCAGTCTGTGATTTCTCTGACATTTCCTCCTTCCACCTGCTCGTTTCATTTCACTGTGTCGCTGTGCAGCCATGTTGTTTGATTTACAGTCTGACTTTAATTTCTTGGACTTCATTCGCTCATCTTGCTGCACCGAGCACATTCAACAGTCGTGTTCCCACCGTGTAGAAATACTCACTGACTGATTCATGTTATGATTGTGTCGGACAGAACGGGCTTACAAGACGACGTTATCAGAGAAAAGAACAACCGGACCAGAAACCAGAGCAGCAACGTAAAAAAATCCTCCTGATGTTTTTCCATCTTTAGAAACAAGACAAGTGATAATCCACTGGTTGCATGAACGCTGCAGAACAGCTCTGCTACAGTTTTGCTCCGTGCTCGGGACAGCTGGAGTTGTGAGACGGTGGATTACAGAATCACACACAAACGCAGTTATACGTGTGTGTTATAAACACTGCAACACAAAGTGTTCCCAACCCAAGGATTATTAGTGTGTTTTATTATGAAAATTAACAGATGTTACTTCCTGTCAGCCAGTGGAAGTCAGCTCTCAGTAAAAGTCCTGCATTGACAACTTCACTTTAGTTTAAGTAGAAAATCATTAGTAATAAAGTAACACGAGTATAATATTTACCTCTGAAATGTTGTAAAGTCGATGTTTAAACCAGCAAAACACTTAAATACTCAAGTTAAAATACCTCAGTTTGTACTTCTTGAGACATAATCAGATCACTTCATCTATAAAACGCTGTTTTCACTTAATGAGACAGAAACAGACGAGTTGAAACATCAGTGAACTGTTTCATATCGGGGCTGTAATGAACGCTGCAGCCTGCAGGAGGCGCCAGCAGGTTTCACTCTATCGATCATCTTCATCTTCATCATCATCATCATCTTCATCTTCATCTTCACCTTCACCTTGTCTGCCCGTCAGGTCAGGGAGGAGCCAGCCCGTCGGCGGTGGCGGACGCCATGGTGGGAGCGGTGGTGGAGTTTGTGAGGAAGAAGCACGCGAGGTTTGTTCGCAGCGTGAAGATCCTGATCTTCCAGACCGTCATGGTGACGGAGTTCCACAAGAGCATGAAGAAGAGAGAGGGGGAGGAGGTGGAGGGGAAGAGCGTCCTCACCTGGCTCAAAGGTATTTTGATGACTTTTAGTGATGAACTTTTATCATTTCTTCCGGTTTTATTGACCATATTCACACGGCGGCCATTTTCCTCTGACATCATGTTTGGATGAGACGTTGAACTGCAAGTCGTACAAACCAGCACAGCCACCAGCTGATCAATCAGGAAGTGTTCAATTAACCATTGGTCAGATTCTTTACGTTTATATGACTCGAATGGCTTCAGAGGAATACGGCCTTATTTTGATCAACATTGATCGATGGAATCGTCAACAGATCTCACATTCACTAATTAACTCTCAGCTCGAAGCCCATCAGCTTCTACTCAACACCTGAAGCAGCTGCTGACTGTAGCTCAGAGTCACAGTGTGTCTGTCATTGAAGATGTTTTAGTGTGTGTGTGTGTGTGTGTGTGTGTGTGTGTGTGTGTGTGTCATACAACTCATGATATGTTCGATGTCGTTTCAGACAAATTCACTTCCATATTACCTACACGTGGCGAGGAGCGGCTGAACACTGAAGCTCTGGTGCTGGAGAGGGAGGAGTTTGAGCCCACAGTGTTACAGCTGTGTGCCGACAACGACGAGGTCATTCACGTTTATTCACATTTATTTATGTTTATTCACGTTTAATCACGTTTATTTACGTTTGTTCACATTTATTCATGTTGTTTCACATTTATTTACGTTTATTCACGTTTATTTACGTTTATTCACATTTATTCACGTTTATTTACATTTATTCACGTTTAATCACGTTTATTCACATTTATTCACGTTTAATCACGTTTATTCACATTTAATCACGTTTATTTACATTTATTCACATTTATTCACGTTTATTCACATTGTTTATTCGCATTTAATCACGTTTATTTACATTTATTTACATTTATTCACGTTTATTCACATTTATTCACATTTATTCACGTTTATTTACATTTATTCACATTTATTCACATTTATTCACATTTATTCACATTTAGTCACGTTTATTCACATTTAATCACGTTTAATCACATTTATTCACGTTTATTTACCTTTATTCACATTTATCCACGTTCATTAGGGCTCAACCCTGAAGTGTTGTGTTGGTTGTTTCTGTGTTGGTTCAAAATGATTTGTCTCGTGCCGCGGCTCAAATTGCCTGGCCAAAATGTTGGTGCTATCACAATTTAATTTTTTCAAAAGGCCACAGTTCATCACAGCAGTGATTAGAATGAATTGGCGATGACTCAATAATCATCAGTTCAGTCATCATATAACTCAGTAGATATCTTCAGGCTGAGTTTGGGAAAAGGTCTGCCAGCATTTTCAGCCTCAACAATAGAGGCACCACAAATACCAGAAATGTGAACCTGGTGGACAGAATTTTACAATGTTCACAGTACCCGATGCCAGAAACAGAAAACCTTATATTAGAATTTGTGGAAATTAATTTTCAAATAATGTAATCACCAGGAGGCTCAGCTCCTCATGAGCAGCTCCTCAAGCTAAAACACTGAATCTGATTTTGAAACAGCAAACCTCACAGGAACAGGTTCACAGTTAAAATATAAAAACGTGTTTGTAACTGAACTCCTGACCGTTACCTCACCGCTGCAGGCTGTGAGTCAAGCTAAGAGAAGGATCAAGGATCTGATTGTGGCCGAGCAGGCGAAGAGAACCATCACAGACTCCTTCATCAGTCACCTGTCGAGGGCGGACATGGACCATCTGAGCGCCCTGCAGAGGAAACTGACCGTTAGCATCCGTCTGGAGACGGGGCAGGGCGACCAGGAGCCCAAAATCCACCTGGAGGGTCTGACCAGAGACGTGTTCACCGCCGAGTCTGAAGTCAGGTCAGCAGAGTGACTTATAGAGGAGCAGAGCTTCAGTCCAGAGGAACAAGTGTTAACATATTCCTTTAAATGTGTTTGTTGTCGACCATCAGGGACATCATCAAAAAGGTGGAGAGGTCGGAGAACCTGAGGAACAAAGCCTTTCTGGTGAGTGGACTGGTGGAATGGAAGCATCAGCAGATCGACGGGACGATGGCGCCTTTCGACATTTACACCAACCTCCAGCTGGAGGAGGCTCTGGGGAAGAAACAGAGTGTGAAGATAAAGATCAACAACCAACCGTACATCGCTGATGTCATGTTTAAAAAAGCAGTGTCAGCAAACGGCCGTAAAGAGGTGGAGCTACAGAGAAAAGACTTGAAAGGTGAGTTTGTGTAGTTCGTCTGTGGCATGCTTACAAAAATTAAAATTTCATATCACAAGATTTGACAGAGTATTTAAAGAGACTGAATCTTTCTTTTGGTGGCAGATAATCGATGGAGGCATGTAGAAAATGATACAAATCTTAAACTGAGCTGAAAGGGAACGAGGGACATTTGCTTCTGCATATTTACATGTTTCCTGTAAAAAACACTTACTTAGACTTGTTGTAGCCAATTGTGTTAGTGCAGAATATGATTCAGCCCCTGCTGTAGAGTCGTTACATGTCAGGTCCATGACTCTGAGTAATACATAATGCAGCATCTGAGCCTGAATACAGCAGCAAGGTGGTTTTCTTTGCTTCACATAGTCAGCTAATAGCACCGCTAATGTTAGCATCATGACTAAACATGACCCGATAATAAAGTGATAAAGAATTTGTCCTGTTTGTCCAAATGACTAAACAAGTTTCTGCAACACTTTACCCTGGAATACAAAGACAGAGCAACCAATGAAAATAAGCTCCAGGTTGTTCAAACTGTCTCACCTTGAAACAAACTGTGTCACTGCTCCAGCTGCAGACGACGCCGCTCTGCCGCCCAACTGGGACGACATGAAAGGTGACCGCCTCAAGCTGTTCCCTCTGGCTGCAGGATCCAACGAATACAACGATGTGGAGAAAGAACTTCGGAGGACCAATCTCAGGGTTAACATCATCCAAGTACGTTTTTAGTAAAGTAGTCGCACACAGGGAAGATGAGTTTGATGGACTCATATTTCTACAACACTTGTCACATTCACCTGTTCACACACACATTCATACACTGATGGCTGCCATGCAAGGTGCCAGCTGCTCATCAGGAGCAATTTGAGCTTCAGTATCTTGCTCAAGGACACTTCGACACGCAGCTAGGAGGAGCTGGGATTCGAACCAGCGATCTTTTAATTACTAGACGACCCACTCTACTTCCTGAGATAATCCTTCCTGAGTCTTCTTGAATTATAACAACAGCAAAGGAGAAACACAGAGCATCAATAAAAGAGTAAAAAAAAAGCAACGAGGACAACAAAAATGGCCGTTACTGCTAAAAAGTGAAACTTGCTGCTGGGTTGAATATTGAGTTGTGTTGTAACTGTGTCGGCAGATTGAACGGGTCCAGAATATCTCTCTGTGGAAGAGCTACCAGCAGGTGAAGACGGACCTGGAGGTGAAGAATAAACACACTAACAATGAAAGGCAACTCTTCCACGGCACCGGCCCAAACTCCATCGATCTCATCAACAAACAGGGCTTCAACCGCAGCTACGCAGGACAGCATGGTAACGACCCAGAGAACTGTTGTTAAACGACGGGAAGAATTTTATATGTAAGATAAAAGATGAGTCAGCCAGTCTGAGGTATATTAATACGGTTTGTATCATCATGTAGGTTTTCTCCCTCACAGCTACCAGCTGCAGCTAACTGCACCTCAGACTGTAATCACATGTTTCACTGGTTAACGTTTGATCAGAGGGACGTCTGATCATCTGTCTGAACACAGCCTGACTGTTTGTTGTTTCCTGCAGCTGCGATGTACGGCAACGGCTCATACTTTGCGGTGAACCCTGCGTACTCTGCTCAGGGCTACGCCAAGCCTGACGCCAGGGGGCAGAAGCGCATGTACCTGGCCAGGGTCCTGGTTGGAGACTTCGCTCAGGGAAGAGCCGGCATGATCGTCCCTCCTGCCAAGAACACTGGGATTGCTGCCGATCTGTACGACAGCGTTGTTGATAACACGGCTAATCCAACCATGTTCATCGTCTTCAGTGACACACAGGCGTACCCAGAATACCTTATCACGTTTACATGAGATCCTTTTCTAACACTTCTGATCTAAAAAAAAAAAAAGTTTCTCTATTATGTGTGTTTACTTTTTAATCAGCCTACAAAAATATTATTATAAAAATGTCTTTCAGACACTTGAAGCCTTAAACATTTTCAGAGTTCAAGATTTAATTCAGACAGAAAATGTTCTACTGAAAAAAACACAACATTAAAATCATGAGTCATCATTTACCTTCAGCTGTCAGTTATCACACGGTGCATGTTTTTGTTTTGCTGTGGAATAAAGTCTGATTACTGCTTATTAAAGGGACACTGAAACAATGTGACGTGTTGATGTATTTCAAATTCACATCTGAACTATTTTACTGCAGCGTTTGCTTCAAGTCCAGTTTTATTGTGACGTTCATCTTGTTCTGAACCTTCTCTGACCCAGTTGGCTCCATGTTGGTTCTGGTGCTGTGTTGATGAGACTGTGTAGTTCACTGAGCTTTAACACAAAACTACATGAGGTTTGACTTTAATAAACAAACTGACAAACATCATGTGTGAGATTCTGACCCGGTTCAGACTGGATCAGTACTTTCTGTCTCTCTTCACTACCAGACTGACTATTTATCAAAGTAGGAAAACCGGAAGTGGGCGATGCTAACTTTAGTTAGCCTACAAAAACACGTCATTACACGTCATCGCTACGCCGCTCTGGACTCTGGTTTATGACGTAATACCTGTAACATTAATGACATTTGTTTCAGCCTCAGGTGAACTTTGTTTCATATCAATCACAAATGTTAGCATGCTAACATGCTAAACTGAGCCGGTGGAGGTAAACATGGCGGCCGTGATGAGCCCTGAGTGACGTGTCTGCTGTTGTTCCCTCCTCCGGACAGCAGGTGGCGGCAGAGTGCGGCCGGTGATCAGTGAAAAGGTGTGTGAGGTGAGACCGTGAGGTGAGACCGTCAGGTGCAGCGTGGCCGAACAGTACCGGACTGTTTGTTTTACATGATTAATGGATGTAAGTGAGTTTAGGTGGACGCAGATTCTGTTTTAAATGGACCGGAAGAAGTTTAGCTGCATTGAATTACTCCTCCGACTTGAAACAAGAAGATAAAGGTCGATTTGTAAAGTACCGGTGCAGCTGGGCCTCGCCGGCACCAGTACCTGACACCGTCTGGTTCTCTGGAGGACGCCGATCACCAGAAGTCGACCCGAGGACGGAGCACCGCGGCCGGGTAACGTTAACAGCGCTCAACGGCTCTCTGAGGTTAGTGTGGCGGCCATGTTGTGCAACACTGAGATGATCCGGACTGTTCAAGGTTTCTCTTCTGTGATTGTCTTTATAATGACGTATTTTTATCAGTCTAATGTTTCATTAGTTTGATGACGAACTGACATCATGTGTGTGATTCATGACACAGTTAAAACAGGATCAATACTTTATCTGTCTCCTGTCACCAGACAAACGTTTCATCAGTAACGTCCATGAGGGAAACCGGAAGGGGCGGGGCTTCCGCTCTCTAAAATGGCGACTGGAAACTCCTGTATGACCCATAATAAGCCCAGAAATGTGGTTTCCTATTAACTTTTATTATTAAAATGTCCTCTATAGGTTTAGCAAATGAGATTAAACATGGTAGCTAAAAGTTGCATGTTGGGCAATTTGCGTAATTAGCATAATGAGCTAATCAGGAAGAGACACTACAGGTGAAGAATATCTATCACCATCAAACTTCCCCAGTTGATTACTCACATTAAGACAACTATTTTTTGTATTATGAGTTTTCTGAAATTGTATGTTTAAATATGCAAATGAGGCATTATCTAATTATATATGCGGTAATTTGCATACAATTCCAGAACATAAATCTAAACATTGGATAAATCCAGGTTCAAACTTCTTGTTTCATTTTGTTGACATATTATAGTCAAAGGTTTTTACAGAGGGAACTTTGGATATCTCTTTTTATCACTAACCCTAACCCATAAATCAGAAAATACTGTCAGCAGCCATAAAAAAAACTATTTTCGCCCTGTTTGTATGAATAAGTAAGAGATAATGCCCTTCACATCAGGAGTTAATGGCCTCCGCGAAGTGATAATGGACACCTCGAAGGACATTATCCCGCTTATACCACGGTCACTTGCCAACGAAAAGAAATTAAGATTAATTAATTTATATTTTCAAGAGTTTTACAATCAAAATATAAAGTTTTTCACAAGCCATAACTTAGTTTCCCTGGTAACGCCTGAGGGTTTGACTAATACCTGGAACAATCATTACCCTCCCGTAAGGTTCTTATGCAACGGAAACGTTGTTCACTCCTCCAGTAAATAGGACGGACGATGAGCCAGAAAGCTAACGCTATGCTAGCAAGACTCAAAGTCAATAACATTGCGTACGGTTGACAAACAGTAAATATAATTTGACAGCATGTTAAACAACAAGACTAGCTA
>OMLP01043133.1:0-12700 GCA_900302685.1 Spondyliosoma cantharus | reverse complement strand
GGATTGGGATTGGTGTTATATTGAGATGCAAGTTGGGGAAAATAAGGGGCAGGAAGGGTTTGGTGTGGAGAGGATGCAGAGCTTTATTCACCTTCAATTCATTTAATTCAAGCTGAGAGTCATATGGTTCTGTCACTTCTTTAAGTGCTGAACGTTTGAATGTAACAGTTTTTTTGTTTTTTTTTACAAGCCATTCATTCGACTTCCTCATAGGAATTTGTTTTTCCTGAGATCCGAGTAAAAAGTCGTCGAAGCCGTTTGAGAATAACTACATAAAAATAATCAGGTTGTTTCCTATTGGCTTTCTCCGCCGTACAAGCAAGTTAGCCTGCTGACATGTTCTGATGAAGACATGAAACTGTCTTCTGTTGTGCAGCTTTTTTGTTGTTTTCCCTCTGGTCAGTTCTAACGCACTGCATGTTCATGTAAATCCACCCATAGGATCGAAATGGCCACAAGTGTTCCCATAACATTAGAGCTGCAATGATTAAACAATGAATTTATTAGTTGTCAACCATTAAATTCAACTATTTTGACAATGGATCTGTTTAATAATTAAATAAATGAAAGTCCTGAAACGGACTATCTTTGGGAAATAGGAAATAATCAGCAGATTATTCGCCAGTGAAAATAATCGATAGTTGTAGGCCTTCATACTGTAACATGTCGTCTCACAAACTCGTGGAAAGAAAATGTCCGAAATACACTCTCAGGTCTTCTCGTTATGACTTCTGCTCATATATCATTTATAGCCTGACAGTATTTTATATTTTATGATTTATAGAGCAATACAGAGATATATATATATATATATATATAAAATTAAAAAAAAGGTAAACAAAATGAAAAGATAACTTTGAACCTGACTTTATCCAATGATGATAATATTAAAATGTAATCTGCATATTTAAATATCCAATTTCAGAAAATGTGTACAAAAAATGATCTTAATGTCAGTAAATCAACTTGGGAAGCTTCACGGTGACACTTTTATTAAGTTTTCACTTTATGCACCTGTTGTGTTTTTTTTTGCTTTGCATGACACAAAAGGAAAAACTTGCTTCCCATCTCGTTTTAAACGCACTTTGAGAGCCTCGTCCTTGTAAACGTTCTCCTGTTTTTGAATATTTAAGAACACAAAATGAATTCTTGAATTAAATGAATTGAACCTTTGAATGGAGCCTGGCGCTATTCAGGAGCAAACCAGGGTGACAAAGAGGGGTTGTTGATGAATGATTCGACGAAGAAGGAAAAGTAGTTCGAGCAGAGCGAGACTACAGCAGGGAGAGGAGGAGGAGGAGGAGGAGGAAGGAAGGTGGGGGAGGAGAGGGAGGAGGCGTGATGCACAGCAGTGTGAATGAAATTCACCATCATCCATCAGACAGCTTTGTAACATTTTCCACAGGCGCCACTGGTCGGCCCAGGATCATATACCTCGAACCAGGACGAGCCTCTGGCGGCTCGGAGGGACACTATTTTCTCATTTTTGAAATGTTTGGGAAACATTTCAGCATGTTTTACACACACACACACAAACACACACACACACCTACAATTACCTCGGTGGTCCAAAGACAGGCATTATGCTTCACATCTTTTAAGCTACATCAAACGAAGAAACAGTGAAAACGAAAGCTAAGATAGATCTGTTTACTAAAGTACTTCTATGTAAAGTTCCTGTACATCGCTATAACGCTCAGTTTTGTTATTTGTTGCTCATGTGATTCTTTGATGCAGAACTAAGGCAGAACATTTAAAAAAAAAAAAAAAAAAACCTTTTTAAGATTTTAGTAAAACTAAATTAATCATGAAAATGTACAATCACCCCTACAAGTTTTGACAAAGTCAAACTCGTGATAATCTTAATTATCACATTAATATTTATTACAATTTGATCTCTATGCACAGTTAAGTTTGCACATCATATTACTTAGACATAGATGTTGTTGTCCCCTAAAGTATTTGGCCTAAGATTGTTTTTCTTTTCCTTTTTTACACCTGAAAGGTGATCTTAAAAAGACCCTACGTGTCCCTGCTTTTTGCTAATTTTCCTTAATGTTTGTCAGTTGCAGCATTATATGATATTCAGTAGTTTACTTAAGCTTTGTAAGCGCCTTCTAATTGACATGATTTTATAAGTGGGCCTCCCTCACAAGTGAGCCATTTTTGAGCTTGATTTGGCGAGTGATGAGATAATTCGACTAGAATATCACTTTAATTTCAATTTATTCCAAATAAAAAAAGTGAATCCAGCAAAGACATAGATTGAAATCCTTTCTGTCTGGACTTCACTATAAATATTGACATTAAATGTCCCATTTTAAATGTGGAGAAACTGCTTATTTACAGGGAACTAGGCTTGGCAGCGTGTGTTCATTGGCCTCTGAACATTGCAAATGAATTTGCAGACTCAGTTTGTTTCGCCAGCATCATGGATGGAAAAAAAAAAAGATGAAAAAAAAGACGTTTAAGAGAAGCTGGACTGAAACTCCTCCAACTCACTGTTGGTTATAAGCTATATTAAAATTTTAACGCCAAACCTTTGGTGCTTTTTTTGGAAATATTTACCTCATTTTCCAGTTGCCAACGCCATGCTGTGGTCTGGGTTTGGTAAATAAGCAGTGTTGAGCTGTTTCAGAGGTTTGATCTATCCTCAGCAGTGGTTTTGGTGCATTTTGTCTGAGGCGGACCCTTGTACAGTACTGTAATATGTGTGCTTTGAAGCCATGTCAGCGCATTGTAATGTACTGTGTTTTGCCTTTTTTTTTTGTTCTTTGTTTTATTGGGGGGGAAGTTGATAATTGTTTTTCTACATTAATATTTCTTTTAACAGAGGTTAAAAATATGTCAGAAAGAAAAAAACTGTCATTTTATAAAAAAAAAAAATCACTTGTCATCGTAAAACCACATCTTTTATGTATAAAAAGACTAAAGGCATGATTTTAACTTTTTCTGAGAACTTAGATGTTGTACTCAATGAATTAATTGAATTTTAAAAATGAGTGATTTCAAAGATTTCTTTCTCCAAATAAAAAGTCTTCTATGGCTCCAGGCCAGCTGCTCGTCATTTCATTTCATTTATTTTTTCAATCAACGTTTAATGTGTGTTTGTACAAATGGACGAATCATAGCTCAGTGCTCCTGTCTGGACACTTATTATTTCATTTTCCATGATCTGAATCTTTGATAACTGTGCTGTTTTGTTTGTAGTAAGTGTTTAGTGGAAGAAGGAAAATAATTCAGATTTATTTAAAGGAACAGTTCATGCAAAAAATGTAAATACAGTCATTATCTCCTTCTCTTCTCCTTCCTTCATTAACCTCACCTGACTTTCCATCAGCATGGAGGGACATTGTAAAGAAACGTCAAACTCTGGTATTGAAAAGTTAAAAATGAAGTTCTACCAGCAAAGTGTAACAAAATTAGTCACCCAGTCAGTGTTAATATGCTGCTATCTGTTCTTATGTTTAAATATTACCACTGAGGCATTAATGTGTAAACAGAGTTATCACTATTCATTAATTATTAACTGGTTTATATACAGTTTAGCAGGTTAATCAGTAACCATGAATCCCATTTTAAAAGCTGCCCAGATGCTTCGTATGTAAAATATTAACAAGGTAAATAACAAAAGAGCACACAAGTTACCTCTGAAAAGTAAAGTAGAAGTATAAAGTAGAATTAAAAAGTACCCAAGTGAAGTTTAAGTACCTTAAAATTGCACTTAAAGTCCAGACTTGTCTCAGTGTTTTAAGTTATACTAAGAGTAGTGATGTAGTGATTATAGATTTAATCTGAGAAAAACGCTAATTCATTAACCTACTTCCCAACAATATGATATATTTAATCACATGAACAATTTTAATGAGATGTTTTATTGTATTTTGTCAACACAACATTTCTTTATTGGCTTTTATTTTGAACACTTGCTTCATTTCAAATCAGAAATGACACAATAATAATGGAGAACAAATTAATGAATAAAAATAAACATAAAAGTCTGGTTGAAGAACAAATTTCAGTGAAAATGAAATAAATGGACTGAGAACATCTCTCATGCAGGTTCATTTTGTTCAATTGCTGTTTTTTCTGCTTTGTTGCTTTGTGTTGCACTGAATGCTCAACTTTTAACTCACCACTTCTAAAAGAATAAAATAATGTACCATAAGGTCCCTTTTTATTAAAGGATGAACCAAAACATTTTGGTGTTTACTTGAATATCATATTAAAAATACTACTTCGTAATCAGTTAATGGCTGCACCAAAACACTGAGCATGTAAGATTTGTGTGAATATTTTACCTGGTACACAGTAAATACTCAGTTATTGGCTTGCTTTTTAAACAAACAAGGGTTGAAAAATCTTTTGCATATGTTTATGTGGCCCTCTACACACATTGAAAATGACTGGTTAAACTGCAGAGAGGCCTGGTTAGTTTATTAATAGCAACTACAATGTTATTGAGCATTAATTTTCCCATGCAGTTCACTTAACAGTAACTATTGCTCTTATTCAATATAAACACCATCAGCATGAAACACACCTTCCAACAAGGATTTAATGGTAATAAACAGTTTTAATGTCTAAACCTTGTGGCTCATATATTTCTCCTTTGTTTAGAATCACTTCATATTCAATAAATTCACACCAATTAGAAACCTTCACAATAGTTAACTTCCGGTTTTTGAAGCGTTTCAGTTGGTACCAGTTATGGCGCGCATGCGCGAGCTCATACAGAATTCCAAGTTCAAACCGCAGCAGGTCAGGATAATTACTCACCCCAACCACAGAACAGCGGTCCAGCAATATCCTCCAAAACCTCCTCCAAGAGGCAGCAACCCGTCCCGAGGCTCGGTTCTGTGCCGAGGCTCGTTCCTGCAGCAGCAGGCGTCAACGTTCAACTTCCAACTTCTAATGGCGTCTGCAGCATCTCCTGATTAGCAGTTAGCGATGCTAACCGCTAGCAACAGTCCCATCCTGGTCTTCAGTTGTCGCCAGTAACGAGCCCTCAATTCTAAGAACACGTTCGGTAACAAAATAAGCAACCACTCGCCTAAACTCTCGGTTGATAACGGTAAATAATATTGTTTCATAAAGTTCTTTGAAAGTTTGCTCGGAATTAACCGTCTTTCCGCTTCTCTCCGTGGCTCCGTCGCTCCCTCTTTTCCCTCCTTTTCCCTCTAGTCCCGCCCCTCTAACAATCCGACAGGTTAATCCCATGATCAGAGAAAATGATTGACATCTACCCAAACAAATGAGAACCCAAATAAGAGACACCTGATGCGTTCAATGGCCTTTCAAAACATAGGACATTTTGTGATATTATTAACAGCAGAAACAAATGTAATAAACCCATAGAAACAAATTAGAAAGGCACTACATGTATATATTTTTTAATTTACTAAAATATATGTATCGTGTTTGACATAAAGAGGTAGTAAAAAAAACTTCTCACGGGGTAGAATAACTGCCAACGGAACAGGATTAACTAGATTTACAGTATAATTTTATGTGGTAAAAAAATGTTAAACCTTACCTCAGATACCAGAGGGTTAAATCAAAAAAGAAAAGCTCTCATAGAAAAACTTATTCAAAAAACTTCATCAACTACTATTTTATTAATTGGTTTTATGTGATATTAAAGTCATATCTTTGGGTGTTTAGCTGGTGGTGGACAAAACAAAGAACTAAATGTCAAAATAAAGAACTGATGGTCATTTTTCATCTTTTCCAACAGATTAATGGAGGAAATCATTGGTCTATGGGATAAAGAAAGGTTGTTCTGACAGCTGTTACACTAACATACAGCCCCTGCTGTCAGATTAAAAAATATGTTTTTACACATCTTTTAATTTTGAAATAAAAAAGTTTTCCCACAGCGTTCCGACCCCTAAAAGCTGCTAAATTCTTGATCTGTACTCTTTTAAAATGTGAGGGAAAAAAACTCTCCTTTGTTTCTCAAATTGTTGACTGAATGCTTTTGTGTGTTACTGTAGTTTCTTTGTCTGCATTCATCACTCAACACAAAAGTCCTCTGAGGTGTTCTCTTATCTCGGCCATTTCTCAAAAATCCCAACATATTTATCAGCAGGACAATGTAGAAGCTGTCTTTTCTTGACGGCCCATAGATATTCTCCTTTTTTCCCCTGCAGCTCGGGACCTTTGAAGGTCTGGCTGGTCGTGGCTGAACTCTGGCCAGAAGGCATCTGTTACTCAACAACATCTGTTCCTGTTACTCTCTTTTCTCCCAGCATGCCGAGGGACACGCAGGCTCTCCCAAGGGTGGCCTTTTGTGTGCCCCATTGTCAATTCCATCATTGTCTGTGCTGAAGTCTGTTCCCATAATGCCGCGGGGTTATAAACCCCTCCAGAGGCCGACTCTACAGGGCTGATGATTTACAGTTATTTGTGTCTTGAAAAACAATCAACGTCCTTGTGGGGGCAATTAAGAAAGAGAACTGAGGGGAATCTACAAAGCTAATTGTGAAAAAATAAAAGTTTCTCTCACTGACATGATGTCTGTGTTTAAATGTGACACACTTTACAGCAGTGGAAGGATTATAAGTGAGAAAAAGAAAAGCCACTAAAGTTATTTTTGGTAGGAAACAGGAAGGGTGGAAAAACCAAAAAACCCAAAGAGCTGGACGTCCAGTAGGCGTAACTCTACATTGATCTGAATTTTAGAGGCATGAATTACCTGACTTGTTCTTTAGAGGGAGAAATAGGAGTGGTAAATCTAGCGTAGGGACATTGTTTTTTATGAATAGGCCCCCTCTCCCGTCTCCAGGGAGACACTTTCAACTTCTGGCAGTAGCCAACAGTGTCGGCATAGAAAAGCCCACTATGGGGTCGCCAGGGGAAGACAACAGATGTTACTGATTAACTTTGCTCACAGACCCCTAAAGAAGTGGGTTTTTTAATCAGAGTGCCTGCAAGATGGAACAAAACAAAAAAGTTGGACGCAATTAAATGTTTCATGTTTAGCAATATTTATTTGGAAAAATAGTCTTGGCTAATTCCTTCATTCAAAAACGGTAAAGGAGACAGTGACATAACAATTTGTACAGTACAATCCCTCTTAAATAACATTTTTCTTAAAAAAAAAGAGTCCCATTGACCTGAAGTGCCTTTGCAAATATCATTATTAAAAAAAAAAAAAAGCCAACTTAAATAATCATAACAAACATCACAAATATACAATACAAAATAAAAATAACACAAAATCATTAAATTAACTTAAATTAAATCATAGGTTTTTTTTTAAATCATAACTTTTTTCTTGTTTTTTCTTTCTTTATTTTACAAAAAGGACAATCTGTATCAAAAAAGCAACATTTTTTTTTTTTTACGTAATTAAGACCAAAGTTTTCATGTCCCCCGAAAAAAAGAAAAACGAACAAAAATGAACAATACTATGTCATAAATGGTTTTGGAGGGGCTTAGGGGAAGAAAACGCACTTCAGTTTAACACAGTGATCACGTATACATACAGTCTTCACAGGTGTGGTGATGGGTGCACAGCCCATGTGAACAGCCTCGTGAAGAACAGGCCAGTATGGCCAAACATCCACCGTTTGATGCAGTTCCTGCGCTCAGCAACGGCGTGTGGGTTAAAGAAAAGGCCTGGGTGCAAATGTTGCAAAAACAAAAGTCGTAGCGTCGCACGTTACCGCCACGAGACAGTGTCCGTTTATATCTTATTTATTTTTCTACCCCCTCTCCCCGATAAAAGGCAGAACAGAAAGCTAAGTGGCAGTTTACTTTCAACCGTAAACTTGTCTTTTTTCTTTTTTTTTTTTTTTACCCCGCCAGTTCTTATCCCACAGGCCGCCGCTGCCTGCGCTTAGTTTCCAGTAGAGAACCAGCTCACTCTGAATATCAGTTAAACGTCTCAGTATCAGCAGCAGTCTCAAGGCGGGACACCTCCCCCTAGGGTTAGAGCAGCATCTGAAGGAGTATAAAAACTCTCCCATAGAGCAAATGAGCAACGGGCAGCCCATTGGTGGCTCGTTACACCTGCAGAGACAACAACAAGACAAAAAAAACATTAGAGTTTGTCGGCCACGTGTTCACAGACTGAAGTCCTGTTACACTGAAAGGTGAAACGAAGTCACGCGAACAGAACTCACCTCAGTTGCAATTATACATTCGTCCTTCTCCTCTGACATCACAAACACAGATTTGTACTTGGTGTCCGCACATGCAGACATTTCTGGGGCTTTCTTTTCTGATGCATCGCTGCAGGAAAGACAGAACAAACATCATTAGCGCCGTGATTCTGACAGCCTCAGCTAAACAGTTTGTTTGAGAGATCTGAAACTTTTCACTAACAAATATTTACCATTTTAAACGTTTGCTGCGTTTCTCCTCGAACTCAAATGAGTCTAGGGATTGACACTTGTCCTCGCAGGCCGCCTCAAGCATGGCCTCTTTAGCCGCCTGCTCGTAGTTGACCTCTTGTACGAGGTTGTAGTCTGCAGGCGGATTGCGGCTCTTGTAGCTGCTCCTCCCTGGTGACGATCCTTCATCGGGGTCACCGCTGCAGAAGTCCATCTTCTTGTTGATATTTTTGACGCCTGGCGTTGGCATCACACTGACCGCCAGGTCCCTGTCACTCCGGTGACAGTTGTTAGTCAGGTTATTTATTGTCTCTCCCTCACCGGCGGTTTCTATTTGACCGCCACGCTGGGATTTTGATCGGAAAAATCCAACAAGTACGGCGCAGCCTGCCAACAGCAGCAGCACCAGGGCCACACCGGACCCGACAGCCATCCAGGGCACCTCCGACCCGCGGATGGCAGCGTGCTCTGGAAGCAAGAACTGACAGTTTCTACCACCGTAGCCAGGAACACACGCGCAGACGTAGCGGTTGTTTCTCTCGTGGCAGGTGGCGCCGTTGTGGCATGGGTTGTGTTCACAGCGGCTGATGGGTGAGCTGCAGTTGCGGCCGGTGTATCCCGGCGGACAGGTGCACGTGTAGCCGTCAAGACCTTCCTGGCACGTCCCGCCATTTTGGCAAGGGTACATGGAGCACTCGTCCCCCGTGTGGTCACAGTTCATGCCAGTGAAACCATCGGGACACTGACATAGGTACGAGTTGACGAGATCCACACAACGGGCACCTGGGAACAGAGGAACAGATGGTCAGAAAGTTGGAGTGACAAGTTGCGTGAATTCAAAAGGAACTCGGTATGAAATCTGCAAAACTTCAATGACATCAGTCTTACCGTTGGAGCAGGGGCCGGAGGTGCAGTGGTCAATCTTCTTCTCGCAGTTGAACCCGGCGTATCCTGTGGGGCACTGGCAGAAGTAGCCTCCATCAGGGTTGTCAGCACAGCGGCCACCGTTGGAGCAGGGCCCATCAGCGCACGTCATGGCACTCAGCTCGCAGTTGTTGCCATAGAAACCGTGAGGGCAAGTGCAGGTATATGTGTTCTCCAAATCCTGTGGGGGAGAAAATAGAACAGACTCGACATCAAGATATGTCTCGCAAACGCAGCTGCTACCAGCTGAACGTCTTTGCATCTCGCTAAGCCTCTCGTTGTATCTGTTCCATTGTTTTGGAAGCTTTTCTGGCTTAATGTGGAGTCGAGACAACGAGATGGAAGAGACGGGATGAAGGCTTGTGACATGTGTGAGCCGCAGTTGACAGGATGTCACTATTCTCATTCCAAGATGTCTTAAGAAGTAAAAACAACACTTACAGCGCAGCTCCCTCCGTTGCGACAGGGGTTTCCAGCGCATTCGTTGACCTGGATCTCACAGCTGGCCCCAGTGAAGCCGGGCTTGCAGGAACAGGTGTAGCTACCCTGACCAGTGTTGCTACAAGTGGCTCCATTCATGCAGGGCTTGTGGTGAGTGCAGTAGTTGAGATCTGGAAAGACACAGCGAACACATGTGGATTAGCCACAGCACAACACATGGCGGGACAACAGCAGCGGCGACAGAATGTCTTTTTTGTCCTCCGGCACACTCGACTCTTTCTCTTCTTCCAGTGGTTTTTTTTTGTTTTTTGTTTCCTGTCTGAGCTGTTCACTTGGAGACAACTGCAGCCCTGTTGTTGTTTCTTTACCACAGTGACGACGCCTCATTTTGTTCCTCTCCTGCCTTTTTTCTTTTTACAGAGTTTTAAACTTTGACCAGTTATCAACGATGAAAGATCGGAGATGACACGGAGCAAAGATCTCGTGCCGTATCTTTTGTGAAAGTTTCTAACCGCTGTCTCGTCTTCCCACTCAGCTGATATTCCTCCAGATGTTCCTCACCTTCTTCACAACTTAAGCCTCAACAATCTTGATCAGCCATCTTTGATCACTCTCATCACACTCTCTCCTCACCTTGGTTGCAGAAGAGTCCTCCCCAGCCCTCCTGACAGTTGCACTGCCAGGGCTGCTGGCAGGTCCCGTGGAGGCAGCCCGGGTAACGAATGCACTCGTCGCAGTAGCGGCCTTTGAATCCCACTCTGCACCTGTTGTTGTCCAATTAGGAGGGAACACCGGTCAGTCCACTCACATTACCTCATGTGTCCCACTAATTAATTAATGCCCCAGTGAACAGCGGAGACAAACTTACTTGCACTCTCCGGGTTTCTCACAGAAGCCGTGCTCTTCGTCGCAGCCCGGCAGGCAGATCGCTGTAAAGAAAAAGAGAGAAAAACACTTTTTTTAGACTCGGAACTTAAATACAGATTCATGGTTCAGTTTTCTCCTCAAGATATGAAACTTACAACCTAAAGCCCCCAAAAAGTCATGAAAATAAATGAAAGGAGAGGCTCCTGAAACCCATTAGCTGTTACCTTAAACTCAATCTCCTTATCACCGTGGAAGAATTTTCTGCTTAACATAGTGCTGAGACAAAGGAGGGGGTGTGTGAATGTGTGTGTGTGTGTGTGTGTGTGTGTGCCATAGAGAGTGCTCACACACACACACACACACACACACACAGACCCCCTCAACCCACCCCACCACCCTCTTTTTTTTCTTCTTCGCTGCGGGTCAAAACTCTTTTATTCATTCTGTGCGCACACACACTCACTCACTCACTCACACACACACACACACACACACACACTCCCCTTAATGTCTCGGATTGGGGCAGATAAGAGTGGACAGCTGGCGAGTGTGTTGCCAGTGCGCGACAGCTGCTCCATTGTCTCCTCTCTGCCGGCAGCTGCCCACTTCAAACAATACCTCCCCCGCCTCGGCCAATCAGCGCCCGGCCCACTCCGAGAGTAACGAATCGGAAGGTAGCATGTAAATTTATGGCACGCGTGAGATTATTCCCCAAAAAACTTTCCTTAGAATAAATCAAGTGGTCGTGTGTGTGTGTGTGTGTGTGTGTGTGGGAGGAGGAGGAGGAGGAGGAGGGGGTGCGTGTGGTGTTTACGCACAAGTTGCCTTCTAACGGCACTCAGAGGATCTGATTACAGATCCAACAGAGAAAATTAACTATTAATACTTTATGTTTTCTACACTTTTTTTTTTAAACAAATAACACCTTTACGTCATCGTATAATCTGTTTATTTGAAGTTTAAAGCAACTTTATTGCGTTTTTATCTCAGATCACATCTTCTTCTTACAATGTGTGTCTTGAAATACACACACACACACACACACACACACACACACACCTATACACAATAACAAGAAGTTGCGTAACTCACGTTCAGTGCAGTACTGTCCCTTCCACCCGGCGTCGCACACAATCTCCCCGCGCTCTCCGCAGGTGAAGTGGCCGAAGGCGTCGTCTCTGGGCCGGCAGAACACCGAGCAGCCGTCCCCGTAGTAGTGCTCATCGCACACGAAGCGGTACGAGTACTTGAGCTCCGTCCTGCCGCCGGTGTGCAGGTCCTGAGACCAGTCATCTCCCACCGTTAGATGCCTCTGTGTGGCCATGGTGCTGATTACGCGCTCTGGATTCTCTAAAGTGCACATGTGGAGGGGGGGACGTTAAGGGTTAAGGCTTGAGAAAGTGTGTGAATGTGATAAAGACTGAAAAGGGAAGGGTGTTTGTTTCCTACCTGTGGAGAGGTCGTCTTTGGAGTCGGTGTGTAATGCCTCAATGATCAGCGAGAAGGTCCCCTGGGAACAGAAATGGCTTCATGAGACAGGTGGCCAGCGGAGACGTGGCGATAACATCAAGCAGAGGCCCGAGGCGACGTGCCATCCAGCCTCTGTGCTGAACACAAACTGCCTAACCTGATCTGCTGAAACTGAATACCTGTAAACTTTGTGCGCTCTCTGCGGTCAGACATCGTGCCGCGGCGCGTTTTTACGCACGGATTTACAACAACAAAAAAAATGGCGCGATTCTGTCGCCTGCGCTTCAAACAGTGAACATGGACATGAACGTTTCCACTTACCGGCCACGTGAAGCCGAAGTTTATCCTGATGGGGTTGCTGAATGAACTCTCGGGGATGACATCGGGGACCTGGAAGGAGTTCGAGCCGAGCACGGGCGTCACGGCGCCGCCGTAGGTGCACGGGGGCTCCGGGGAGGCGTTGGGCTGGTAGTGCTTGAGACAGATCCTGAAGAAGGTTTGACATTCGCACTGCTGCTGGAAAGACGACGTCAGGCCTCCCTTACAGCAGTTTTTGTTGCCCTGTACTCCCTTCTTGTTTAGGAACTCCTGCAACTTCAGCTCAAAAACTCCCGAACAAAACCCCTGCGGAGGAAAGCAACTTCTCATTAACTACACAC
>OMLP01043125.1:0-27421 GCA_900302685.1 Spondyliosoma cantharus | reverse complement strand
ACATGATAATTACACAAACTAGATGCACAATGGCGCTCTTGCTTGCGGTTATTTCTGAGGAAAGACGCCGCCGCCGCCGCTTTTCTACTCCTAGCTCACGGCCCCGGGAAAAAAATCTCGAGCCTGAGCAGAACGCAAAATCCGAATCCAACCTGATGTAACTTATACATGCACGAGTAATGCGACTATCAATTGAATAATCTGGGTGTTTTAATCCGACTATGAGAAATCCGATCCGGTCCGATTTTAGTCAGACTAAGGTGTATACATGCATCTTAAAAATCCTATCATAGTCGGACTAACCCAATAATTCAGTTTTCTCGAGTGTCATGTAAACGCACTGACTGTTGCTTAGCTATAAGTGGACAATCACTGTTGAGGAGAAGGATTCAGAGAACTGTCACATTGTTGTTGTTTATTTTTACATGAGATTTGTTGACGATTTTACTTATACATTTCCTGAATGAACAAATGTTGCTCCCCTATGTTATCGATATTAAAAGGAGACCTGTTGTGCTTTTTTTTCCTTTTCTTCAGTGCGTTATAAAAGGTTCTTGAAACTTAAAAAGACCGCATCAACAGACCTTCCTCTCTCCCGCAGAAAACACTGCTCCTCAAACGCCTCGTCAGTAGTACCGCCTTCAATTCTGTGACTTTGTGACATCACACGTTGTCACCGTGTCACGCATTTGCCTGATTTACACCTATTTAAACTGGTGTGTTTTTGTTTTTTAGCATTTAAATGTTAATGTATGTTTGGTGAAATTTATTGTGACGCTCTTGATAAAATTCAAACGTTTCAGTGAAAACATTTATGTTGGAAAAGCCATAAAAAAGATGATTGCGCTGCAGAGTTAACAACCTGAGCAATTAGAAGGTTAGCACATGATCACACCCTCCAGATTCAAATAAAGCGTCACATAAATATCTGAATTGCATGTCATCTAGAAGTGCTGTCTTTTAAGGTAAACCCTCGTCTACGGTGGGACTTTGTCAACGCTCTGTCTCGGAGTCCACCTTAAGATGTCAAGTGAGGTCCAATTCTGGAGTTGTCCCGAGACCAACAAATTACACATCACTCCTGGATACAAAACATCTGGGCAACAAAGGGACTTGGAGGAGTTTAAACTGAGGCAGCTGCGAGGAAGAGCAGCAGACGGACCGCTCTCTCCAACATGAATCCTGCTCCCGTGGTGCTGCTGTTGTGTCTGCTGGCGACAGTGGCAGCTCAGTCTCACGACCATCATGACATGGGCTGGGTCAACGGCTACCGTCAGAGCTTCAACTTCCAGTGTCCCCACGGCGAAGTGATGGTGGCCGCCAGGAGCTACTACAGCGAGGAGGATGGCATGGACCGCTTGTGGTCGTTTGAGTGCCAGCCCACACCTGAGGGTCTGGGGGAGCCCAGCGACTGCTGGTGGGACGACATCAGCCGGGCTGGGTTGGAGTGGTGGGTCCTCCGTGGTCTGTTTACCTTCTGACCACCTGCTTTCTACTTTCTTTGAATGCACAGATGCGAGCCGAGGTGTACCGGGAGAAGGTCACATCTGTTCCAGGTTTTACAGTAAAAATAAGTGTGTTGTTTGCATTCAGAGATTATTAGAAGTTTAAATATCAGTTGGACTAATTTGATTGTAAGGAAGTTTCGTTTGAGTAGTTTGTACAGCAGGATGTGACACAGAGATGCACAGCTGCCCTCTGATGAATCGTTGCTGTCGGTTTGTCTCATGTTTATAATCTTATTGCCGACAACCTTTGCACTAATTGTGTCAGTCCACATTGATTTAACCAGCAGTGATGTGAATAACTGATCCGCGATGATGTACGACTACAGTAATACAGAACATCTGACTCAGATTACACGAGTGCAGTTAGATGTTGCTGTAAAAGCACCTTTCAGCAGTTTTCCACGGCTTCTTGTTTACTCTCACACCAGCTGCGAGTGTGTTTAGATTTGATCATTTTGTTTGTGGGTTCATCTAGGAGTGCTGCATCTCAGAAGGACGTTTATTAGAGGCGCGTGAAGCCACGTATGAGGCACATCTTTGGTCCACATGTCGCATATTGTTCCAATCAACAGGAGGAAGTGCAGATCAAAGATAGAAAACGCCTTGATTGCTAAGCTAAGTCCGTTCACTGCAGGTCAGACGTTGGCCGACAACACGGGCTGTTAAATGTCACTATTGGCAGACAACAAAGGCCCATACGAGGCCTGTGTGGAGGTTGCTGCCGAAAAACTGTTGTATGAACAAAACCACCCATGTTGTTGGTGGAAGATCTCCAGGCCTCAAAAAGACAGCTGCAACCAGAGGATGTCTTTGGCACTGAGAGCGCTAACCCAAGCTACGCCACCTCTTCAAGTTCAAACTTGACCTGTTTGTAGCACAGTAGGTGGAAAGTTTACACCTCAACTGCACCACACCAACTATTCTTATGTAAAGTTTAGTGCTTAAAATTCACACCCAGAAACTGTACTAGCTAGCTTAACCGACAAAACAAAAACATCAGCTTGTTAACATCTGATCCGGCTAGACTGAGGAGAGGTCAAGTGGGAAACGGGCCACACATTGACTTGATAAGATGCTTTTTAAATGTACTAAATGGACTGTTATGAAACAGTCTCAATGTAATACTGATACTTCTTCATTGCCGAAGAAGAATAAGAATAATCTGCTGTTGGCCTATTATTATGAAGACATTTGGAGATAATGTTAATAACTTTAGCTTTACCGCAACAAAATTACTGTGCGAGGAAAGCTGCTGTGTGAAAGTGCAAGAATAAGACGGACTTTTAAACAAAATTCTTTCCATGTAGGCATAAATAAAACGTGAGTCACATTTACAAAAGCCATTTGTAATTTGTGGGTGTAATGTTACAGCGACTTCAGTTTTACATTGCTGATAGTCTTTGATTGGAGATGCGCCAGATTTAGTATTTATCAGCTAAACCATTTTTTTTCTTTGTGGGAGCAGGTCGAGTAAATTGTAAATCACTAGCTGAACAAAAGCAGGATTCCACACAAACTGAGCGACTGACTGACTTAAGTATGTGGTGCAACGTGTCCTGCAAACCTAACTAATTTCTTTCCGCAACAACGGAAGAATTTTTACTCAGATTTTCCACTTGTGTATCGTTTTTTTTTTTTCGTTGTTAGTTTTTGTGTCCACTGTTTTCTCATTCAGAGGAACAGCGCCAGGTCCTCCTGGGCCCGCATGAATCACCATCTCACTCCAGAACAGCCATATGTGTTCCTCAACTGACTGGGAACACGACTACCTTCAGAGAATTTTAACAAGACCCGTCCAACTGGCTGTGTCAGCCGCCCCTCAGGGATATCGCATTGTGTTTTACAGCCTTTCCTTTTGCAACAGGCATTTATCATTCACAAAAAACAAAAGAGACGATGCAACAATAATCCACAACAGATTGGCAACATTCGTTTGTTTTATCCATGAAGAGCTAAATGGTCATTGCCTTTAACATCCATCTTATGACTGGTTTCCGTTATGTGCAGCCAGGTAATCTTTTATATTACCACACCAACGCCACATCCTCACATAAAAAAGTGTTTGACTAACCCGCTGTAAACAGTTGGCTGTAATTAAAGGACTCGGATCAACCTTTGCGGAGGCAGAATTGGGGCAAAACATATCTGTGTCAACAGCAGCTTGAATCAAACAGTCAGCTGGCTCAGATCTGCTTCAGATGACTTTTTCTAGGCAGGAGAGCAAAACACGATTTGTGCTCTTCAGATTTAAGCTCGACTGCACTCAGCCCACTGATTTGAAGACAAACAGTGTGTACGCTCTATCACCGCCACGCCTGCCTCTCTTTAACATAGCTGCCTGTTTGAAATACGATGGCGAGGACATTACCCTGCAGGATGTGAAAACACCCCCACTGGCTGAATGGCTGATGGCTGTGCCCATGTTGCCATGACAAACTTACACACATTGTGCTACTCCCGCTGCTCCGGTCCTGGTATTCTTGGCTGTGTTGTGGCGACAGCAAAGTCCATGGGCCATAAACAAACTACACCATCAACAAGCCAGTGTTTACTCTAAACAATATAGTACAAACTTAGAATTAAACTATGTTTGAGATTTAAGAGGTAGTCCTAACAGGACAGTACGGGGTGACATGATGGATCTTTCTCCACTGTCAAAAATTAAAACTGACTCTTTTTTCCCCTCAGATAACCGAGTTTCTCTGTGTCTTTGCAGGACTTCTACATGCACTCGCAACGGCCTGGTCGCGGGCGTACAGAGCAAGTACTTTGAATCGGTTCTGGACCGGGAATGGCAGTTCTACTGCTGCTACTACAAACGCCGCTGCCCTTACTCCTGCATGTACGTTCTCACGGGGCTATAGGGGTGTGAACATTTTGACATTTTGGAAAATATGCAAGAAAGTCAATACCACTCGTATCTTTCGGCTTAACATGAATCTGAAGCCAACAGATGTTATCTTAGCTTAGCAAAGAAGACTGGAAAGCGGTGGGAAAACAGCCAGCTTAGCCGGTCCAAAGTCATCAAAATAAAGTTTATTGAAAGGTTTCTACCGTAATACACGGAACTTGTTTACACATCTTTATTTTGTTGCTTTGCACAGGAAGACCACTGACATCCCTGAACACTACAGAGAAGAGGGAGAGCTGGTGGTCCCTAGTTACGGCTACTTCATCCGAGGTGCCCAGACCACTTTCACTGGAGTGCTAAGGTTTGTTCACAACATCTGTTTTCTTCCCCTCTCATAACCTCTCATCCAACAAAGTCCATGCAAAAAATTGTTGAAATCCCCTCATGACCGAGTGGGAAGAACATATTTTCTCAGTTAGGGAACCATGGGAACATCGTTTATTGGCAGAAACCAAATAAAGACGGAAGAGAACATGAATTTTGGATTATTTATGAGCGCTGAACTGACAGGATTGTGTCTTGTGCTTTGTTTCAGGGATCGGCAGTGGAAGTACATCCTGTGCAGAATGACAGACTTTGATTGTGAATTTGAAAATCTATAGATTGTAAGCAGCATTTTCGACTAAAAATACATACTGTTACATGTAAACAGAAACATAATGCCGACATAATGCATAAATGATATGATTCGTGTTTTCACTCGTGTATTTACTTTTGATGAATGCTTCAACCACAGGTATGCCGTATACTGTATGCCTGTATAATCACTGTTTTTTTTAGTCCAGCATGAAAAATTAATGCTCATATAGACATCAACACAGAGGGTTTGGGTGCCACCACTTTGAACAGCGTTAAGTGTTTTTTCATTTAGATGTGGGAGGAAGTGGAAGTCCTTTGGCAGCATGAGAAAGTGCTTTTACAAATAAAGAAATGTGATTATTTAATCTTGTGGTCTCATCAGGGCTCTGCTCCAAGATCTCTTAGTTGAGGTCAGGTGGCAGTGATGGCCAAACAAAGTAGCTCACAACATTTTCACGGTTGGAAGTGAGCAGCAGGGTGTGTCTGATTGGGGTTTGGAGACAAAACCCCAATCAGACACTTGGGAACAATCGCGTGTGTTGGAAATAATAAAAAAAAAAGCTCTTTGAGAATCAAAGCAAAATGAGCTTTGCATGTAATGAAAAGTGCCTCCACCTGCTTTCAATTGACTTCATATCCCTCCTTTATTAAAGTGTCTTGTTCAGTTTGGCAACAGCTATACAATGAACTGTACTGGACTGGACTGGACTGAACCGGACTGTACCGGACTGGAACTCATGTAACTGTATCGTGTGAAAATGGGATTAAAATGAAAATGGGACTTAACGTACAGCTATGGTGTTTTCATTCATTCAACACGATACCAAGAAAATCAAATAACGGAGTATATGATGTTTTAAAATTCAACGTAAAACTATTGATTGAACTGCTATGGGCAGTAAACTAAATGAATGCAACGGGCAAAAACTTTGGAAAAGTTTGTGGGAGGAAGTTTAATCGGATACCTAAGCTTAAAAGGTGAAGTATGTAGGAATTCACACTCAAACCAAATAGGGGGGAAACATGTTATCAGAATAACTGCTAAGTGTAGCTGCTGTTAGCTCAGTTAGCTCAGTTAGCCGTGCATCTAGTGGTCTGGACTTGGAGATAGAGTTTACACTGCTTGTAGAGAAGCTTTTTTCCGGGATGGGCCCGGGCTAGCTCGTAAGCATAATAACTTCAGTAGAAACTATTATTTCTTCACAGAATTTTAGTAAAATTTTCAACATTGTGTTCTAAGATTCTTGTATATTGTACCTTAAAAGGAGACCTATTATGCTTTTCAGTTTTATATCTGTTCTTGTGTATGTAAAAGATCGTTAAAGTTAAAAAGGTCAAAGTCAGCTCCAACAGAAGCTCCTCTCTCCCACAGAAAACACTGCTCCTGAAACGCCTCGTCAGTAGTCCCGCCTTTAATACTGTGACTAGCGGCTAATTAGGCAGCTAAGAATTGAATTGAATTGAATTGAGCTTAAAGAGACAGGAGCTAAAACACAGCATAATAAATAACAAAATAAAAGCACTTATAAAGTAAAGACGTTTTGGTTTTAGGGGGAATTTTTTCGCGGGACTATATCTGAGCTGGACAGACTGTTTGACCTTTGGACTGAGCTAGGTCCTTTAGCCTTTATGCTACACTAAGCTAAGCATCTACTGGCCCGAGCTTCAAACTCAATATACAAATGAATATATGTAAGAAAACATGTTTACATCGAGGCATGGCAGTTGTTTTATGACTTGGGAAACAGTCGGTTGAAAAACGAGAACGAGACGAGAACTCCTAACAGTGCTATGCATGAAGTCTTACCCACGACTTGAAACTTAACAGATCTTTTCTCACTGACTCACAGAAATCTTTTATCCTTTGTAGTCGGATGCTTGTGGAGCAAAATGTTCTCCAGCTGTCTCACTTCATCAACCAATTCAATGTTCCTGTGAATTTCAGAGTAAAAATGTATTTCCCCCCCCAGTTCATCCAACAACAGAGCAAATCTGGAAAAATAAAGTTCCTACAGCCACTTCGCCCTCATTCTCATTCCACTTGTCTTGGACGGGACCGGCAGCATTTCTTCACCAACTCTCCACGGTGCAGTTAAAATCCATTCGAACTTAATGGAGTGAGCTGGGCGAAGGTCAGCCGGCACACTGCAACCGTCTTGAAAAGAGCTGGGGACTGGGCCAGTAGCTTTCAGCGCTGTTTGTTTATGGCAACTGCTGTCTCGGGGCACAGGGCCAAACGCGGCAGCGCGACACAGCTGTCCCCAGAGCCTGTGGACGGTGGCGAGCCACACGCCTGTGGAGGCTGCCTGCCCTCAGAGACCTGCTGTCCCTGTGGTGAAAGCCTCCTTCCTGAGCTGGAAAAGACGGGGGGATATATCAAACTGCTCCTTCGTCTCCTGCCTCAGCTGGATGAGAAACTAGCCTTTTCAAAACAATATTCACACTGGCTGTAATTAGAGTTTATAAAAGTCTCCTTACTACAATCACTTTTGGAATCTGTCGCGAGCCACCATATAATTAAGAGCTAAGTATACATATTTATGGCAACAAAGCCCAAGAGGAAAAAAAAAAGGGGGTTTAACTTCTGATAGCTGCTACCACTTCGAAAAGAATGGAGGAGATTTATGAATGGATTATTAAGATTTTCTATAGAGTGTAATTCATACCTATTTTATGAAACACGCAGGTGTGGTTGTGGATGTAGAGTCACAGTAGGCACAGACGGGGTTACTTTAAGATATTGCACGTAAAGAAAAAGGCAATCAACTGCTGGTGCGTCTCAGTAACCATTTTTAAAATATTGAATACAAATTTAAATGCGTACAAAGAAAAATAAATATGCAACGTGTCAGTCACAGAGCAAATAAACAAATAAACTTGCTTCATATTTGATAGGTGTGTTATACTTAGTGGAAACAAAACCAGCCTTGCGTTAAGACCGGCTGGGTTAGCGGCGTCGGGTTGTTTAAGGTTCTGTTGAGAAAATGAAATTTTGATCCATTGATCCCTTTCACACATTGATGCCAAAACATCCTACTCACAGACACTAGGCCTAGTTTACAACCATGGCAAGCTATGATAGGCAGCTATTTTAACTCGCATTGCCATAATCGCTAAGTAAACAATATAAACACAGTGTTCACGTTCCAAAGTTATCTACCAGGAATGTAGAACCAACCTATTTCAACTGGCTTAACGCAACACTTTGCCAGATGATGTTGTGCTTTTCATTGCAGGAAAAGTTGAGCCTTGTTAAATTTTCTTGGCCAAACGACAGTCTTTTTGCTGTTTTTGATGGACCGGCTTCACTCGAACTTAAGAGAAGGCTATATAAGATCAGGGGTTGGCGAACGCGCCTGGGGGACCAACTACAGATGTTCGCCAGGGACTTGGTCAAGGAGAACCAAGGAGACTGGAGATTCAACCTAATCCCCTGCCCACTGCTCCCCCAGGACGGGTTAAATGTAGACTACCAATTTCACCTTGTTGTACATTGCATGTTATGTGGGATTCTTCTTGAACAAACAACATTATGCCTTTTCAACCAGGCATCGCTCATCTCTGAATAAAAAAAAGCAGCATGTGATGTTTTTCTTACTCTCAGCCGATCTCCACCAACATGTCTTTCCCTCCGCTCAGACCCTGAAGCGAGCTGGTGCGGTTAATGCCTGAGTTCATTAGCTGCGATCCAGTGAGGCTTCTGTGCTGCCAGAGCTAAGAACGAGACAAATAACAGCTTCTCACAATAAGAGGCTGCTGCACTCGTGCCCAAAATACTTTCTAAAATTAATTTTAGCTTTCCAAAACAAGTTTGTTTACTGCTCAGAGTGAAGAGCCCGGCCAGAAACCTGCTCAAATCTTGCCCCCGAGTTCCTGCAGACCGATTCATGTGATTCTGTCCCGGTACTTTGCGTTACTGATTATCTACGTGTTGCTCTTGGTTGAAATTTATCGGACAATAAGACACTTGCGTGACACCAAGAAGGTATACCTGTCAACTTGACCTGACGAAGCAGGTCGAGCACAGGTGTAATTAAAGTTAAAGCGGAAACCAGAGCGTCGTTTGTCTTATTAATTGCACCTGGGCATTTCCTGATGACTGACAATCCAGTTTGCAAAGTTGTCATTGTCCCTTACAATGGAATGCAGTGACAATGTACCCTGCAGAATGTAACTGATGAAACAACACTTCCCATAAGCCCACATCCGAGCTAACAGCTTCAGACGTGTGTGTTATAACAGCAGGACAGAGTCGACTGACCAGAGGAGACTTTTGTAGACAGCGGTGGGGAAAAATGATTCTAGAAGAGTGTTATTATAGATGATGATAGAAGAACCCACGCTAGTCTTTTGTATGCTCACAGTAACCCTTATTTAAAGTTTGGGTTGGTAAAACTGGAAAAACAAACAAACTCCAAAACACATGAACTCTGTGAAAAAACAAAAACACAATGAAAATAGCCATCGGGAACGTACCTAAGTTTGAAAAGGCTACCCAACACAACAGTGACTGCTCACTGCTGAAGGCGAGTGCTTTGTGCTAACTGGGTTAGCCTCTGAGTGAGCCTCATGCTGCAGCTGTGGCTCGTTCTTTTTGCTCGGAGGCTGTGTGCTTTGTGCTAACAGGGTTAGCGGCTGAAAGACAGTCTGTCACTGCCGCTGCTGCTCACTTGGTCTTTGGCTCAGAGGCTTGGTATGTTATGCTACTGAGTTAGCTGCCACATCATTGTCATCTCTTACAGTATACAACTAGCTCCACCTTGTTTCACAAGGAAAACCCAAATTGTAGCCTACCGATTGTAAACAACAAACATGGCTATTAATCCTCACCACTGTCGATGCAGCACGTTACTACTGGGACATTTTGGCTCCATTTTTTTTTACTTCCCATCTTTCACAGATAGCTTGAGCAAGATTTCAAGATAATTTGATGGGCTTAACGGAGGCCTACAACAGCCTTTTATATGTCAGAGCATTCAGTTCATTGATTGTTGTTAGGATGTTAAGATATTTTCTAAAAATATAAAAGTTTCCAGAATAATGAAGGACAACCAACCACAGCTTTGATTCTCACAAAGGTTTCAACTTGCAGCCCGAGCTGTTTTTAGTGTTTCGTGCTAATTAGTAAATGTTAGTACGCTGACATGCTAATCTAGGATGGTGAACTTGTTAAACATTATACATCCTGCATGTTAGCATCATCATTGTGAGCATGCTACTGTTAGCATTTAGCTCAGTGCTTCAGGACACCATGGCTCTAGTTAAATAGTCACTTTTATGCTCAATCATCACGACTGAATTTATAGCTACATCTGAAAATTATAAATAATTCACATTATCTTTCTTACTGACTTACTTAAGAGAATAAAATAGTTCTTACACCAGTCTTAATACTCAAACACTCAGTATTAAGTTACGTGTTCTCAACTTATTCTTGACAGTCACATCCACTGCAGTGCTTATATTAAATTATACTTATGAAGCATTAAAGTATTTTCTTCTTATTGAGCTAACCATGAACTGAGATGGGAGGAAATGTAACTCATTTGAAGTTATTTCCAGCCCACAGTGACTGCTACAAAAACATTAAATCAGTAAAGCGATCACTTTTCTTGACTTCACAGCTGGTCAACATACTCTTTTAAGTCACATAAAAAGCTCTGTTCTCAGCCAGTGAAGAAGTGAGGCGCTGTGTTTGGATGTGGGCAGGGAGAGCCCGAGTGAGCCAGCACCATGGTGTGTGACCCTGACCCAGCCCCGGGGCTGCACAGATAGCCTGTTTATTTTAGGGAGCCTCTGGCCGCTCTCGCTGCTCTCACTTGAGGACAAAAACAGCTGCCTCGATTCATGTCCGACAACAAGGGGCGCAGTGCAGGGTAGGCCCACCGCAAATTCAGTTCGGCCAACTCTTTACTACACAGTGGTAACACTTTCCAAAGAAAATGTGAGTTATAATAATGTGAAGTTAGAGAATGTGCACAGAGAACATGAAACTGGAGAAGGCTACGTACAGGGTCAATACAAAAGTATGTCCCTGTGATTTCTGCCTCCACCCAGAAGAACTGAGGTGAACGTTTTGTGCGTGACGCAGTTATAGAATTAAAACATGACATCTTGAAAAAGGCAACATTTCTTTCCGAAAAATGTCCTTCTCCTAATTTGATAGTGAATTTAATAGGAACTATTTCAAGAAATTCTACTTTTGACCACAGCTGGCATGTCTGCATGACTAGTTACCATTCTGGGTAAGTAAGAACATGTGTTTTTTTGAATTTTTTTGGTTAACCAACCACTTAAAGGCTAGATTTTGGCTCCTCTGAAGATTTAATTAGCTTTGTTCACATTACAGGGAGCCTATTAAAGTTTTGCTGAAAAACACTGTGAATTTCCCTCCATTTCAGATTCTCTTGACTCGGTTGCTTTAAGGCCATCATGAGGGGATCGAACAGATGTGTTACGCTCATTTTCAGGTTCATCATGTTATTTTGGTTTACTACTCGGATAGGTTTACATGCTTTAATGCTTAAATAACACATCGGTTTTCTCACACTGTCCAGTTCTGCAGCACTCCGTTGCAAACACTCTAAGGCCCCTCCCCCTAAACAACCAGTCTGCTCTGATTGGTCAGCTCATGCACGCCTGAGCCAGCACCTCAAACAACAACAGAGCAGCTTCATTAAATTAATTCTCACGTGCCAAACTAGCTGCTGGGCATTAAATAAGCAAATGTGTGACATGGTGATGTAGTGTGATGTCATGAAGTCGCGGAATTGAAGGAGGGACTACTGACGAGGCGTTTCAGGAGCAGTGTTTTCTGTGGGACAGAGGAGCTACTTGTGTGAGTTTGCCCTTTTTAAATTTTCAGATCTTTACATGCTCGAGAACATACAGTATATGAAACACAGAAGGAACATTAAATGTCTCCTTTGATGTGTATCTGTAGCATTAGTCTTAGAATATGTAGCTTACGTAGCATAGTGTAGCAGGAAGTAGAGAAAAGTCAAAAAGTTAGCAAACTAATTCAGTAATGTCAGTTACACACTTAGCTAACATTAGCAACCCTATGCTACTAGTCATACTAGACCATATAAGGCTGTAGCACCAAAACCCCTATCGCCATCGCCATCTACAAGGATGGTCGGGTTATCATCTCTTTCAACTTGCTGCATGCTGTCTCACTTTAATGGCTGCCGTATGATGACCACCGAAACAGGTTCTCACCATAAACTACGTCACTGCCTCAGACAGCCGCCCTGAGTGTGACCTGGCACATGTAGCAGCCTGTGCAGAACAGTTTGCACAACATACATATTTCTCTATGTTTTGATAGGTTGTTGACGAAGGGAGGGTTCGAGACAAAAGAGAAAACATGTGGAAACTCGTGGCTTGTTGGGCACGGCCCAATAAAAAACGTTCAAGTGCAAAGGTTTCAGAACAACATGAGTTTTTATCTGAAGAAAAAAGTAATTAACATTCAGTTCCTCCCTCTTGGCCATCTTGGTTTTTGTGAAACATGTATTGCCCTTACACAGAAACCAGGTTGAGGCGGAGTCGCTCCCCTTCTGGTCGACCACCGTGGCACCTTGTACTTTGGTCAATGGCAAGAAACAAATACAGTTTTTATAATCCTGTTTGAATTATGCAAATGTCTGTCAGTCTAATAGATCATTTTTCAACTTGAGAAAGTTGCAGTTTGTCATAAAACTACGTAAAACAAACAATCGGAAGTGACGTCGTCTGTGTTAATAACTGAAGCTTTGTCGTCGGTCTCGTATATTAGCTCACTCAGAAAACTAACTCTCCTGTCGCATAACTGCAGCTGAAGCGTGAACTGCCTCTGACACAAAGTGACCGCTATCTGTAAAGGGATTTCAATCGTGTGAGATGTTTCCCCCGTTATATTTTGTCTCTACTCCTTCAGAGAACATGATTTTTTGAGGAGTGATCTGAGATCCTGGCTTTCATGATGATGCCCGAGTCTCAGGCAGCACAATAGACGTCTCCCTAGCTGATGTGCTGTGAATAAACATCAGAAGGATTACTCCATCAAAGTGGGCTCCTTGAATAATCTGCGAGCAATCGTTTTGTGGGAATAAGCGAGAGCAAAGTGCTGATGGGAATCCTCTCCTTCCCGAGTGCTACGGCTCCCAGTCTGTGGCTCTTGGGAAAGATTCTTTGCATTGAGGACTCAGGAGGGAGCTCCGCACTCGTGTTTACACAGTCAACTCGTGTTCGTCCTGTGATCACAGAATGATGGTGTCAGATAATAGAAGCTGGTTGTGATTTAAAGTTAAGAACAACAGCTTACTCGCCTTTTTCCCCTCTGGGTCTGTGGAGCAAAAAGTTTGGGATGTGATTTGGGACAGCGGCCAAAGCATTGTGGGAACAGGAGGTGTAAGGTGAGCTCAGTGACCTACTGGTTCCCAGCCTTCCCTTTGGCTTTCTCACTTTCTCCGCTCGCAGCGCACCTCCAGACAAAAGCATCATTATTGCTCTTGGGTTCTCTCTTGGTAGTGAAACGGCACACAATAAATTGGACCGTGAGCGAGCCAGCATCGAGTCTTTTCCAGTCATTCAGACTCCGAGCGGGGAATGCTACACCACAATGTTTCCAATAGCGGTTTTTGTCTCTCTCATTAGCCGTGATGAGCTTGTGGCTGCATTTCCTGGAAGCCTGCGATTAAAACAAACGGTGCCACAGAGAGCATGGCCTTTGTTTTTGAAGGTGTCAGACCTTATTCTGTGATTTTATTGGATCTCCCTGCAGGTGAAAGGTCGAGGCTGTGAGTGTAAAAGATGTACTGACGCTTGTCAGCATGTTAATCGGTCTGTTGGCTGGAGGCCCAGGCAGAGAGAAGAGCAGGACTCTGACGGTATTGTGTTACACAAAACAGGCTCTTCTCACACCATCGAGCATGTGTTCCTGTCTTAGCTGTGTGGAGCCCAACAGAGATTCAGAGTTTAGATACACTCCTGGGGTTTCCTAGGATATAGAAAATATATCATGAAGTACAGAACAGACTTTACAGGACACGGAGGCAATTTTTCAATTTGCTATACACTACAGGTCAACTCTAGTAGTCAAGTGTGTAGATCAACATGTTTGATAGTTTCTCATTTACTAATCATAGCTAAAACTCTTCGTGTTATGGAAACAGTTGCATAAAGTCAGCTTACGCCCTCACAGGCTGGACACGCTGGATGTCTGTGCAGCGTTACTGTGTGGTTTCCTCTGGATTTACATGTCGGCGTCCTTAACAGGTCAGAGCGTTCAGACCGGACGCTTTTCGCTGCGCGTCAAGCGTCGCCACGTGATCGAAAGTCTCGCCTCTTTCTAGCGCGACACCTGTGCAGTTCTCAGCGAACATCGCCCGGCACGACGACCTTTAGACAGCCACAAGGACGTCGTACCAGCGTTTCACTGGAATCTGTAGAATGCTAACATTAGCTGTTTTTTAATGACAGCTCACGGTTTAATCAAATATGTTGTTTTACCTTGAAATATGGCCCTCTAGAATTTCACTATGCGTCATCTTTTCGGTCGCTGATCAATCAGGAAGTGGTGAAATGATAACGATTTATCAGATTTTCTACCTTTAGCTACCGACCGCAAGGTAGAAACACAGTAGCGTAACATAATCCCAGTATTCAAGCTTCCCGCTGTGAACATGGTGTCAGAGGAAAATGGCCACCGTGTGATTATGGTCAATTAGGCTATAATTTAGTTTTTACCATTAAACTATAAAGGGTAACTCCACCAGTTCCGCCTACATCACCCACAGTGCAGTCTAGCTACTGACTGACATCACTGGAGGCGATTTAACAGATTACATGCAGCTGCAAAAGACCCGTATACAGTCTATAATGTGTAAAATTGGTGGATTTAACCTTAGCCTTGAAACATGTTATTGTACTGTGTTATACGTGTCAATTGCACAAATCAGGAATTCTGAAAGATATAATTTAGCATTTAAACTAAACGAGCGACCTGTCCTCTGATCTCAACGATCTCGAACAGCACAGGATGTTTTAAGGCCCGACCAGAAACAAGCTCACAGTTTGCATTTCAGCCAATTCCGTGTAAATACCCGTAAAATGTCAGTCGCTCTTAGCCAGCCAGACAACAAAGCACTGAAGGATAAGAAATAGTGGTGACATAAGCAGAGCTGTGATTGAGAGCTCTTACATCATCACCGCTCCCATTCATGCTCTCCGTGCTGCAAAGCTCAGTTTCCTTGACAAACGGCGCTGATTGCCAGGGTCCCTCCATGTTGGACTTTCCCCCCTCGGCGTCAGCGAGCGCTCCGATCACACCACAGGGGGGGGGAAGAGTTGAGAAGGTAACTGGTGATACAACTCAACCTTTATTAGTTTATCGAATAAAACTGTGAGTTTTTCGTCTTACAGGTGCGCCTGCATGTTCCCTGTCTGTCACTGGCATATTTACAGCTGGCACAGAGAATCTCCTCAGGCAGTGTGTGTGTGTGTGTGTGTGTGTGTGTGTGTGTGTGTGTGTGTGTGTAATGGAAAAGTACTCCAGTGCCAGAAGAGCCATAGCAAGCTTTCTATTACTATGTCTGGTCTTGGACACAGCGAGAGCAAGACAATGAAAGATAAGGCTGTCTCCACTTGCTCTGCTCCCCAGCTGTGTTTGTCCTTGGACAGTCAGACACCTTTATCTTCCCCAGGAGTCTGGGTCAGACACAAGATCGTTCCGACTGCCCTTAAGCTCCAGTTCAGAACCATTAGTGGAACGGCAGATCGCTAATCCAGACCTGGAAGACCTCGAATCAAGATTTAAAAATCTATCGTCGACCTGAGAACCATGATATAGTTCAAATGGTTTCCTAACACACAGTGCACGTCATTCGTTAATGTGGAGGTCAGAAGTTTACATTTGCAGAATTAGTTTAGTTAAAGCAAATGCTCATCATTTTGGGAAATATGCATATTCTGTCTTTGGTGGGGGAGACTGACAGCGGGCCCACCTTCTAGCTGTCTGAGCTTTGCGAAGGCGCAGTTGCTTTGCAGTCTGCAGAAGACGGTGACATCAGCATAAAAATGAACACTGCAGCGCTGGAAAATAAATATTTAGCGCCGAGTAAATAGCCGGGTTATCAACAGCCCGGAGCTCGTTTTAAAACATCTGCAACAAAAGTCTGAACTGTACCAGAAACATGTTGTTTTCAGCGGCTCTGAGCAGCAGCATCAAAACCAATAAAAAGCAGCTGACCAATGATGAATGTAAAGATATATATTCCTCATCAAAGACATGTGAAAACATACAAACACAGGCTTTTTATTCCAGGACGGTAAATACGGTCCCAAGTTCACTTCATCTTGTGTACAGTCAATACAGGCCTGCTTCAGCTGAGAGTGGAAAAACATTCAACAGCAAATATACGACCAAACGCCGCACGGCCAACCATGCGGGTAATAGGGGCACTGATCAGTACTATTTTTCTGCTCTTCGATGCCTCCGGCCGTGTTTCCTCTCATTTCAAGGTTAGAGAGCGAGGGGAGCATTAGCGGGAACCATTTTAGCATCACGTGAGCTGAGCCGTGTATGACAGAACGCGTCAAAATGTGTCTTTTTGTCGATGGCTGAATCATCGATCACATCACGAAACAGGCGATGACTGCAGCGTCGGCGGCTGTCTGACGTGTTTTCCGGGAGACCAGCAGGCTTACAAGTGAGTATAAGGGAGAGTTTCCTCTCAGTCATTTACTATAAAGGCGATGGCGTCTGCCATGAGGGCATCAAAGTGAGTAATGAAATGAGAAAGAGGGCCGATGGGCACGTAACGGACAAGTGGCAGCTATGAATACAAATGCCTGGGCTGGATGGGAAGTCAAACACGTGCAGGTGAAGAATCATGTACCTCGTCACAGGGAAGCACAAAAGACCTCAGGAAGATTTAATGCAAACTCACAGATAAGGAGCAGAGAGGAGAATTGGTTTGTGAGGTGCGTATATCTGTGGAGGCTACGAGGAAGGATGAGCCCCCCCTTACCTTTTTTTTTTATTTATTTTTTTTATCCGAGTCCACACGTACGCGGGTGTTTGTCGAACAAAGCTTTTCCTTTTGGCCTTTCATTCGCTGGGATGAAAACAGACCTTTCAGAAGGTGAAGATATTCAAAAATTCTGTTTTCAGCGTCGCTGTCTGGACGCACAGGAATGACACACACACAAGATCGCTTCCTGAAATGTTCTATAGGATCTCGAGGGCGCTCACCAACATGGCAGGTGAATTCGTAAAAATGTAGGTCTTTATGATACTGTGGAGTATTTGAGATTGTACAAGACCGTCAAACACTTAGAAAGACACAGAAGGTCATCGAAATATAATTGGCGGAGAAGAGACACGATAACTGCGAGTGACGATGTTTTGATAAGAAATAACATTATCCAGCAGGATTCTGTGAAACACAGGCACAATTCACCCCCTCATCATTTTACGGTACCTGCAACATATGTGATAGTCAGTAAAAGTAAGTAATTATATTTATATATATATATATATATAAGTAAGTATATAATCTACTTCCTGTTTACACGAGCCCTGCACATGCTCAGTGTACATGAACGGTCACGTGATGCGAGTTTTCAGGTGTGTTTTTTCAAAAAATACCCGTGTACATGTGGACTAGGCCCAAGTCAACGTGGAAGGAAATAGGCTCAGAAATGTCAAAACTATTCCTTTAAAGGATAATTCACCCAAAAATGAAAATACAGTCATTATGTACTCAGCTGTCTGGAGCCGTTATATGTTTGTTTCAGTTGTTTAGGAAAATGACGCGACACTGTTTTGCTCTGAAGCTTCAGAAATGTTTCGCGGACTGTGAAACTTCACCCGACTTTCCAGTGGATAATAAGCGACTTTTCATCTTTGAGTGAGCTTCAATAACAGCAGGACTCTGTGTGCTTTGGATTTCCATCCACTTTGCATGAAACCCTCGACTCAGACGAGAACCTTTCAGTGCAGAGAGTTTTTTTTTTTTTACCTGTCTGAAACACGCGGCAGCCTTCCCTGTTGAGTGGCCCGGTCATGAATGCCTTTTTCTCTGTCTCCGTCTTTGTAGCAGGAAAAACCTGCGTGAAACCAAAACAATACCTTTAGAGAAGAGGAAACCAACAGCGGAACAAATACCTCACGAGGAGGAAGTGGCAAGATGTGCATGGCAGCTACAGAGCCGAGCGGTGACAGTAGAAAAACTAAACAGAGGTGGCTTTGTTGGACAGACTGTGAAGGCATCCCGGATTAGATTCGACATTCAACCACCCTGTGATGGGCTGCTGGACTAACTGAGGGCCGGACGGAGCAAACAAATGTCCTCTGACACAGAGACACACTGACAGGACGCAAATAAACTCTTTCCCAGCGTTCACATAAACACCCAGCGACACGTGTTGAGGTTCCTGCCAGCAGCAGCTGAGAACAAACATATTAAATCTCTGCCTCATAGGAGAGGGGGGAACCAAATACATCGCATCAACTCTGTATGGGAAGTCAAACGAGACGGGAATGACAAAAGAGCAACAGTCCAACGACTTGTTCTGTTTTCTGTCCTTCAAACGAAGAGGCTTAGAGAGGAGTTTCGTGGCAGCTGAGAGAGGAAACGTGAGTTCGTGGCCACCAGTTTGATCAGTGACTCAGGGATTTGGGGTCCACAATGGCCGATTCTGAAGCAGCTGAAAGGAGACGCAGACGTAGCAGCAGAGGACAGAGTATCTGTGTGATTGCACTAAAAAAAAAAAACCCAGAGCTCTGTGAATATTCAGCCTGATTTCCAGGTGTCAGTAATAGAAGGATCAATCTGTTTTGAGCTCTAGCTTCGGCTCGTCCTTGGTCCGCCCAGTGAGCGCTGGAATGCTCAGCGAGACGCATTACTGACCGGTGTTTGATGTCAGGTTTGGTATGTGACACATGGATGAGCAACAAATGATGTGTCGCCCCTCGTCGTCACCCCTCCCCTCCAGGTCGGAGTAATTCAGAAAAAAACACAGCAGTGGTATTTCAGATGTTATGTGTGACGTACACGCGGTTCGACAGGGGCTGTAGTGCCACACTAAGGCCAGTCGGTGCAACTCTGCGGCTGTGAGAACAGATTGATTGTGTCTTTCTATCCATCTGTGACATCCGACTGGGGATGATTGACTTCTTCAATTTTGTTCTCAGGGATAAAACAAAAAAAACAACAACTTTGAGATTCATGTACCGTCTGCTTTCTCAGAGCGTAAGTACACTCACGGTACCACTGTGAGTTTCAGCTTCACCAATTTTATGACGTGTTTTTTTCTGTTTATCATTATAAACTGAATATGTTTGGGTTTTTCATCCGTCAGACAGACAAAACAAAAGGTCACCTTGGGCTCTGAGACCTTGTGCTGACCCACGCTAACAGCCATGCTAACAGCCATGCTAACAGCCATGCTAATGGCTCCAGATGGAAATGTCAATGCACCCCTTTGATCGAAACTTAATTATTTCAACTATTGGATGGATTGCCATGAAATTTTGGTCCAGACATTCATGGTTCCCAAATGACGACAATGGCTTTGGTGACCTCCTCACTTTTCCTCATATGCTGTTATCCAACTATACAACCAGGAATCTCTGTCTGTCCGTCTGTAATCAGCATAACTCGAGAATCGTTCATCTAATCTACTTCACACTGGGCAGGTTTGTTGCTGAGCACCTAATGAAGTGCAGTGTCGAATTTGGTGCAATTTGGATACGTTTGGGGGTCTGGGTTTATGACTCTGTAGAATTAACAACATTTTAATCCATCCATCAGCATGAGGGTGAGCAGATAATAACTGAATTCTCACTTTTGGGTGCACGTATCCTTTAATCATTTATTTGACAATATGTTTGAATGGAAACAATCACTAGCTGCAAACCTAGAACCATCTGTTGGAGCCTTATAGGGGCTTAATTCCTGAAACATGAGTAACGGGTTGATTTAATAACCCTGAAGAGAGGATCTTGCGTTTGGTATTTGCCCTACAGAGATGTTGGTTTGAATAGACTGGTCTCATGTCCCTTGTACTGGAAAATCCCCACCACTCATGAGGATATGATTATCTCCATGTCTCTGTTCCCAAGGATGAGAACACAGAGCATTGTTGTGACATTAATACAGTTTATATCAGACCCTGTATGTATGAAAACTGTAAACTAAATCTCTCAGATCTGATTTCTTACAAATGTCAGGAAGCTGCCCTGCTGGAAAGACTTTTTATCTGGGAGGTTATAAGTGACACTCGGGATGCTCGGAAAGCTAATGCGTAACGCGATGTGTACAGTAGACACAGATATATATACGACTTATCTCCACCACAGAGAGGGTTAGATCATCAACACTTCTGTCGAGCTGATTATGTGACACAGGCTTGATGTCCTCAATGCCGAATATAAACGCTGTTTTTAAAAAGAGGATTATGTGGGAGTTTTTGTTGAAAACAACAATGGAATGTGAAAAGATTGGAGTTTTGATCGTGTGGTGTCTACTGAAGTTAGCATGCTAACCAGCTAGCCCTTGCCCATCTTTTGCTAGCATAAAAACACTAGCACTCCTGAAACGCTCAGTCCGAACCACTAGCTGCGCGGCTAACTGAGCTAACTAGCTAACGTTAACTCTTGTGGTGTACTGTCCTCTATTTTATTTAGTACAGGTGGCCAATTTTTACATATTGCACTTAAGTACATAAGAGAATATGTGGTGTTAATAGAACCTTGTGAATTCTCTTTTTCCAAGTAACCTACTTTCATACTGACAAACATCCCTCCCAAAAAATACTTTTATACAGAATATGAATCACATACTAATGCTATTCTAATCACAAGTTTGATCAAGTTAAAAATAATTGAGGTTATTAAATATGAAAAAAATAAAGTCTTTAGACTGGATTTAGAATAACAGTGAGGGAAAGCCTGACGGCGAGAGGGAAACTGCTGCACATTTGGGGGCAACAATGGAAAATGTTTGATCATCCTTGGATTAGTACTTGGAGAGTGAACAGGAGAGTCTGAGTAAAGGATTTGAGGGTCCAGGTGGTTGGATGAGAGCCGGGGGAGGTCGGTAGAATATAAACTGCTCCCTCACAACTGAACTGAAAGTGAACCGTCTTCGACTCGAAGGACTCGTACAGGAGCTCATGTTCTCACTCTGCTTGGCTCCAAACTGACTCGCACAGGCAATTACTCTTAATATGTGCCGTGTTTATCTGAGCTTTGCTTTTATTTTGTTTGCCAAGGCCTTTATAGATGTCTTGAGCGAAGTGGCTTTGTGTCAATAACTTTGCCCCCACTTTCATATATGTAGGACGCTTAAAGGATAAGTTCACCCCAAAATTAAAATTCAGTCATTTTCTACTCACCCTCATGCCGATGGAAAGGCTGGTGAAGAAAAAGATAATATAACATGGCTCCATTACAGCTTATCGAGTATCATCCCAGTTTATGGAAACCCCGAGAAGTTTATTTGAAAATATGCTGTCAGATGGTCAAATGCACCCACTTCACACGGTATGTGCGCTAACGCTTTTAGCTCAGCAGCAAATGTAGATTTCAGCTCAGATACTTCTTTCCAAATCAGTTTTTCGAGTTATTTTTCAGTTTTAAAACAAGTGTCATTCTTTCTTCAGTTGTTTCGGAGAATGCTGCAACGCTGTGACGCTCCAGAAATTTTTTGTGGACTACAAAACTTCACCTGACTTTCCATTGAGTAGATGATGACTGAATTTTCATTTTGGGGGGAACTAATCCTTTAAAGGAACCATTTTTAATTTCCGTGTTTCCTTCCATGTTGACTTGGGCCTTGTCCACACGTACACAGGTATTTTTGAAAACAGGATTTTATTGCACATTTTAGCACCGTTTTAGAAGTAATCTCTTTCCGCACTAACACACCTGAAAACGTGCGGGGGCGTGCGCCGCCTGGTGTAAACAGGAAGTAGATTATATACACTGTGGTTGGTTGCAAAATTGCAGATTGTACTATGAATCCTTTAAGCCACTGAAAGACTAATCTGAACTGGAATCAGTCGGGTTTATTTGCACAGTCTCCAAACATGTACCTTGCATGTAAGTGTGCAGTTAGTACGAATGTATTAACACACTGTTAGACCACAAGCAAGGACACCAACAGTCATCACAGGTGCTGTGGTTCGGGACACATTTCTGGAGTAAATGGCTGTCAAAGTTAAACGTAACAAAACTGTACTGATTTAATTTAACAGAAAGAGACGTTTTACTGAACCACTGTAGTATAATTTAATGCAGCTGCCTTCAAGTGTACAGTATTTACCTTTAGATGCACCAACATTTATTTATCTAACTCTAGAAAATCTGTGAAATAGAGGAAAACTGCAGTGATATGAACTGAATAGCACTTAAATGTTATTAAACAAAGCACCACGCACTGCAAAATGTGTAATTTCCTTAGCTGATTAGAAAAATACTGAAGAATATGACTGAAAGAATATAAAAGTACACTTTAAAGCTAATTAGGGATGTTGGGATATTGGTGCATATGCATGGATAAGCAATAACAGATAAATGATCTGTGAACAGACAGAAATGAAACACATTATTTTAATTCAGAGCGACTCCGTCCATCTCCATCGTGAATAAACGTCCATAAATCTGCGTAGAAATCATTGGAAAAAGACGCTTCAGAACTCACTCTGGAATTTGCTAATTTTAAGGTTTTCTTCAGTATTTAAGTAATCTTGTGACACTTATGTGTAAATAAATGGTCACATTGCAATCGGGACGTGCTAATAGCCAATTCGGCATACTTTTAATGAAACAGAGGAGCACATTTGACGAGTGTCTTTATTTTTCATGTAGCTGATTGGACTGTCAGCTTCATAGAAAACAGGCGCATCAGAACTCGCCCTGGAATCTTTACATTTTTAAGTTGTTTTCAGTATTCAAGCAATCCAGTAATAGTTTTCGGTACATCCATGGGTCCATTGTAAACAGAGAGTGCTATTAGACCATTCGGCATGCTTTTAATGACAAATGTAAAAAGAATGCAAGCGAAAAACATGAAGTAGTTTGGCCGCTGATTTGGACGGTCAGCTGCTGCGGGTGTGACAGCATCTCCTGGACCTGGAGGATATTATGGCGGCTCATTTTTGAAGCTACAACTCAGCCTTTGTGATTTCGTCTATTTAAACTTAACCCATGTGCCCTCCTCAAAATTACTACCCTCTAACCACCAATACGTTGTTTAAGTGATTCATGAATAAAGCAGAAAGAAAAGGAAATATAAAAAATATGTATGGTGATTTAATAGCAGTTTTTTTCTTCGTGTGCATTTTTTGCCACGAAGGTGGTTAGAGGGTGCAACATGCATAAAAAGAGAATAAAAGACATGTAAGAGTAAAAGTCACTGGATACAAAAAATAAAAGTTCTTGCAAATATTCCTGCTACAAGCTGTAACACTGCCAAAATGTTCACCAAATTAAAAAAATAAAGTTGATAAAAATGTACAAAAATGGCCGATGAGGGTATGAGGGTTAAATATATGAAAATAAATAAATAAATAAATAAATAAAGTAAGAGGTGATCATGAAGCTGTCGCCTCTCTGTGTTGTTATCGGTTGGCCCACAGCGCCCTCTGCTGGCGGACTGTGTTCACGACGCTCTTCCGCCATTGCTCACGCAAGTTCCGGTTGTGCAGCAGCCATTTTGTCTGTTCGTCTACCCCGACGGTTGCGAACAGCAGTTCCACCTTAGGAAACAATTTGAAATGTTGTTGTGGCCGTTTTTATTTCACCCCCTCCACCTTCTGAGCGCTGTATAAAATTTGTAGGACGTCTTCGCAAGCCGGGGAGGTTTCTCCTCGTCGAGATACACCCAGAAGTGAGCGAGGAAACCGCGGGTCAGCGGAGACATGTCGTGTGAAGAAAGCTACTTGGCCATCATACGCTACCTGACTGATGAACGGGAGCCATATGCGCCGGGGACTCCTGGCAACACCAAGAGGAAAATACGCAAAGCGGCGACCTGCTACGTGGTGCGGAACGGGACTCTGTTCTACCAGCGCCGGCTGAAGGGCCAGAATGACTTCACGGAGCTGGAGGTGGTGCTGCAGGACGGCCGGAGGAAGGAACTTATCAACGACGCGCACGTTATCACTGAAGGAGGGGAGCACCTGAACCAGCAACTCACCTGGGAGACCATCTCTCAGAAGTACTGGTGGAGAGGTGAGTTAACGGAGCCACGTCAGCGGAGCTACCTGCGTGTGTGATTATATCAGCCCGCGTAAACACGAGCTGGAACTAATATAAGTGCGCCATGTTCAGACTGACTCACTGCCGCCACCCAGCGGTGCGTTCAGGTGCGTTCAGGTGCGACAGCTCTTCAGTCTGACCTTTGTTTTCTTCATGTTCATGTGCAGCGGTGAGGTTTGAGTCAAGTTCACGTGAAGTCAGAATTGCAGTTCACACATTCACATAAGGAAACAAATGATAATAATACTGATCATGATATATAGCACCTTTTTAAAACTAATCAATGTAATTTATATAATATAACAAAATAACAATCACATTGCCTCAGTGGGCTTCACAATCTGTCCTCAGACCCTCGATTCTACTGAGGACAAACTTCACATATCCCAGGACATACAGGCAACACTGATTAATTGATTACTTTTGTCAAGCACTTTGATATTCGCTCAATCAGTTTAAGTAATTTTATAAAGAAGAAATAAGTCACAATTCTCTGACTCCAGCTTCTAAGATGTGAATGTATTCTGGTGTCTTTACTCTCCTGGGACTTTACACTGGATATATTTGGTTTGTGGATTACGGACTTTTTTTTTTTTGGCTTTTTGAAACACTCATCGACATTTTCTGATCATTCACAGGTCAAACAACTAACTGAGTTATCTAGAAAACAACTGTCTGTATAATCAATAATGAAAATAATGTCCCGTAGCAACCTTGTAGTTTTTCGCGGCCATCCAGGTTGAAAATCTGTGGCTGTAAAGCGATAGACATCCTAACGCTGACTGAAAACAACCGGCACAGGGAGCTGGAGATGTGTTTGTGTTTTTTAAATTTACAAGCAGTGATTCTACCCGTGTAGAATCTGTGCGGGCCTGCTAGTATGATAGCAAATTAAATATTCTTTGGGGTTCATGCAGTCGTCCCCACGGGCAGTTATGATGGCCAAATAATTGGCAGACTAATGGCTAATGATGATTCTGATTGGAGCATAAAATGACCGTGTCCCCTCAGGTATCCTGAAGCAGGTCAAAGACCACATCAGGGAGTGCGCTCACTGCCAGAACAAGCGGAGCACCGATGACGGCTCAGGCACTCGACTGTTCTCCCGGCCGGGGAGACGCAGGGCGGCCGCCAACGCGAACGACGAGGAGGATGAGGAAGAGGAGGAAGAAGAGGGAGATGATAGTTTACTCCTCACCGACTCGTCTTGTCTGCCAGGATCCAAGTGGGCCAGGGCGATGGCCAAGCACGAGCTAGTCTTCGTATGTCTCACGTGTTTTGAGTCCTTCTAATTGTAAAAGTGTGACATCGCCCGTCTTGAAATTGAGTCTTTTGTTAATCCAGTCTCTGTTGGTGGTTTCTCCAGGTGGACAGCAAGGGCGAGGTGAACCAGTTCCTGCCTAAACACAGCCAGACCATGTTGGACAAGCTCAACAACCAGCGCATCAGCAACCAGTTCTGTGACATCACCCTGCTGATCGAAGGAGACGAGTACCGTGCGCACAAAGCTGTTCTGGCAGCGTGCAGCGAGTACTTCCACGAGCTCTTCTTCGAGAAGGGGGCCGTCTCCACACATGAAGCCGTGGTCGACCTCTCCGGTGGGGCTCGTTTCTTTCTGGTCAAGGTTGTTTCGCACAAGCTGCTCAGTTTTTAACCTTCGCCCTTCTCTCCCCAGGTTTCACCAAAGCCAGCTTCCTCCCGCTGCTGGATTTCGGCTACACCTCCATCCTTACGTTTAATTTCTGCATAATGGCCGATATCGCCAATTTAGCCCGGCATCTGCGAATGACGGAGGTGCTGCACATTTGCGAGATGGTGCATAAGAAGGTGGAGGAGCAGAAGCTGACGGTGTATCAGAAGGGAGACGTGCACACGGTGGTGTCGAGCCATCCGGCTGCTCAGGAAGGCGTGAAGGACGACTCCGGTCCCTTCGTGGTCACCATACAGGGTGACGGCCAAGCGGTGGTCACACAGGGCGGCGAGTCTGTAGCTTATGTTGCTCCATCTGAAGAGACCTACATCCAGCAGCCGATGACTGTGGTCGCTGAAGCTGTAGAGGGAGACAAAGAGCATCAAGTGGAGGCCGGAACAAATGAAACGGTGACTCTGATCACTCACAGCGGACAGGCCGAGCCAGGAGAGACCGTCACTCTAATCTCCCACAGCGCAGACGGATTGGAGGCGGAGACGATGACCGTGGTCACCCACAGCGGACAGGCTGGAGCCAGCGAGTCTCTCGCCGTGGTGTCGGCCTGCCTGGCGATGGAGCAGCCCCAGGACGCCGAAGCAGGAGCCTTCGTTATAAACGTGGACACGGACAAAGTGAGCCCCACAGAAATCGCCAAAGTGGCATCTGAAGCAGCGCCGTCGCCTCAGGAGAAAGCAGAATCGGCACCTCCACCTCAGAAACGCAAACGAGGGCGTCCAGCCAAGGTGAAGAAGGAGGTGGAGGTGGAGTACTACGTGCCGATGGAGGAGGATCCGTCTGCTGATGATGGAGACAAGCAGGAGGTGATGTCTGATGATCCCAACAGAAGACGACTCAGGCAGCGCTCGATTGCAGAGGGAGGCTATGCACGGTTACACATGGGGCTGGAGGATGAAGAGGAGGGGAAGAAGGGGTCGACTCCACCGCAACCCATCACCCCGAAGGTACTCCGTTATATTTAAATACAAAATTGTGGGCATTTTTTAAAAAATAAAAAATGTTTTTGTTTTAAGTGTGAACATGTGTTTCCAGGTGGCTCCGAGGCCAGGAAAGAGAGGAAGACCTCCAAAGCAGCCGGTGGAGACTCAAGCCGAAGGACAGTCTGTGGAGTCTGGAGCAGATCCAGAGGCCAGTGCAGTGGAAGGCGAGGCGACAGCAGAGATCAGCACAGACGACGCTCCGATGGCGGTGACGGAGCCTGAAACTGGAGACAGGAAGGATGAAACCCCGGCAGAAGGCGCCGCCAGTGAAGAGCACACGTGCTCCGAGTGCGGCATGTCCTTCCAAAGACGATACTCTCTCATCATGCACACGTTAAAACATGAGAAAGCTCGTGGATACAAGTGCAGCGTAAGTGTTGGATCAATTGATTGATGCCATGTTTAATTTGATATATTGTGAAAATGTTGTGATGGCGTCTGTGTCCTTGCAGCTGTGCAGTAAAGAGTTCCAGTACGCCGCCT